>PVLA01000119.1:51008-313508 GCA_004027455.1 Hydrochoerus hydrochaeris
AGAAATAAGTCTCATATGACTAGAAGAGGGTTAGTGTTTAATAATCACTATATCATACTAACAAAATTTTAAATAAGAAAAATAAGATTATTTTTCTTTCCACAAAATTTATGTATTTTATTCTAAAGTAATAGTTTCTCAATAACAGATATATGGATATAATATATATAAATATATATGTATATATATATATATATAATATGTAGCTTTTTCATACATTAAGGTGAAAAAATAAGAATCAATATAGAGAATAGAATTTCAGATAAAAATTTTAAAATTTCAAAAAGAAAGCAATTTTTATATACTTCAAAAATTCTCATTTTTAAGCAAAATTAAATTTAGTTTTCTGCTTTTAAGAATAACACTTTAAAATATTAACTGTTCTTTTTTTTTTTTTTTTCTCCCTCTGGGATGGAACTCACAACCTCACGTTTTCAGAGTGGGGCCTTAGCCAAGTGAGCTAAAGCAGGGAGCACTTAACTCTTCATTTTAAAAATTAGATTGACTTATATGGAACAGTTTGGAATTAATAATAACTATATTAGTCCGTATTTAATAGGATTATCTTCACTTTGTTAGATTATAACTAAATAGATATGCACACTCTGAAGATATCATGTATGAATGGAATATGAAGTTGTCAAGAATTTTTGAAAAGGCAATCAAAATAACTGAGAAATGATTATGGATGACATAACTGAAATGCAGAAATACGTTAGAACATCCTCTGCATATTCTGTGGCTTAATGACCAACCTCATCTGCATTCAGCATTTTTCAACTACTGTGCTTAGAACGATTGAAATAACTCTAAAACTATCTTTCATACAAACACAATATATCTCTGCTAATTCTGAGAGCTATATGAAATGCAAATGTAATATGTTACCTGAGCAAAACATAAGCCCCTTAACTCTGATGTCTCTTCACAGTTTTACCTTTGAAATGCATTGCAAATTGAAAGCCAGAAAGATGTGTGAAATCTTTTTATAGCAGAAGTGTACAAAATCCAGCAGTTATTAAAATGAGATAAAGTTAATACATAATGCATAATAAACAAAATAAGACTTTTTTCTTCTAAATTCATGTATCCATGACACTGGTAAAGGTGAATAAATTATTTTTAAACCTTTTTACAGTATTTTTAATTATTTTAGCTTAGTAGTACATGTATATAGTATAGAATGTTTGCATTCTGTAAGGGAACTTTGTACATATACAGAACACATCAGAATTTCTTTTATTCAACTCTTATCCCTTCGTTTCCTTCACTCTCCCTCTGTGGCTTGATCCTCTTGCCCTTGAGAAGGCTCCAGCTTTCTACTTCTTATTATCTTTTATTTTGCTCTATACTTTTACTCTGGGTTTCAAATATAAGAGAAATAATGTAATATTTAAGCTTGCCTGTCTGATTTATTTCACTTAATATTATGATCTAAAGTGCATCTATTTTCCTACAAGTGACACAAGTTTATTCTTTCTGTAGAGTAGTATTCCATTGTGTATAAATATTATTTTTGGGTCAGGGATATAGGTCATGGCATGAGTGCCCGCCTGGCAACTGCAATGTCTTGAGTTCAATTCCAAGTTAAAAACAAAACAAAACAAAACATTACTTCACTTTCTCTTTCCATTCATCTGTTGATGGACATGGGCCATTTAGCTATTAAGAAATGTGCTGCTATAAACATGGATGTACCTGTATCTTTAAAATAGCTTTAATTCCTTTGGGAAGATACCTAGAAGGAGAATAACTTGACCAAATTGAATGTCTAATTTAGTGTTTTAAAAATGCCCCACGCTGATTTCCATCGTGGTCATACTAGTTTACATTCCCATCAATGGCAGGGCTCCTTTCCCCCACAGCCTCCCCATTCATTTCTTGATGATTTCTTATTTCCTTTGGGCGTAAAAATGGAATCTCAAGGTTGTTTTAATTTCCTTTTCTCTAATGGCAAGTGATGGTGAGCACTTCTTCAGGTATTTATTGCTCCTTTGTACCTTTTCTGTGAAGCATTCATTCACTTTACATGCCCATTTTGTGACTAGATCTTTCATTGTAGGAGGTCTATTTTTTTTAATTCTTCATGCATTCTAGATATAAGTCCTCTCTGTTGCAAAATTACTGGCAAAAATACCTTTTTGTTTCCTGTAGGTTGTCTTTTCATTCTGTTGCCTGTTACTTCTGCTGTGCAAAAGGTTCCTGATTTAATATGATCTCACTTGTTTTTTCTTGGAACTATTTCCTATGCAACTGGGGTTCTGTTCAGAAAGTTCTTGCCTATGCCTGTGTTCAAGAGTTTTATTGGGTGTTATATTCCAGCAGATTAAGTGTTTCTGTTTTAACATTTAATTCTGTGATCCATTTGATTTTACTTTAATTTATAATGAAACGTAGGTGTCTATGTTCAATTATCTGCATATTGATAGCCAGTTTGACGATAACAGCTATTAAAGAGGTTACCTTTCCTCTAGTGTGTGTGTTTTTTCCCCTTTGTCAATGATCAAATAGTTGAATGTATTTGGAGTTGTCTTTGTATCCTGTATTCTGTTCCATTGATATTTGAGAAAAAACACGATTGGCCTCCAAATACTAAAGAGTCAAATGCTCTCATGTCAACCAGAGCAAAATAAGTATGATTTCCTTGTGTAGTAATTTAGTCTCACCTAACAATAAAAATTTTATTGAATAAATTCATAACCATCATAGATATCATAGCCATCATATCAGTCTAGAGGCAGTGGTTCATAAAGGAACCTGCAAAGATGTGCCTGGAAAACATAGGTACACAGAAACACAGGCCCAGGGGAAAAAAACAAACAAACCAGAATCAGAAAGGCACCCTGGAGTAGAGACCCATCAGATTGCAATCCAGTATTCAGAGGATTCAGTCAGGAAAGCTTGGCCACCCTTGGACCACTGCATTCCTTACACCCCAGATCTGGTCCACACACAGTCTTGGGAGAGGATTTAGTGCCCTGTGGGAAGAAGCCAGAACCTCAGTGGCCAGACCACACTTTTCAGTAAGCCAGCAGATCAAGGCAACAAAGAAAATGAAACCTGCAACCAGTGTCTGAAGTGCATGAAAGAGCCAGACCTTGAAATCCATTCAGAACTCACACACAGGGTCAAAGCTTCGCCTCTTGTGAACATGGGGGGAAGGAAAATAAGAAGTAACCAGTGTTTAAATCTGAATAGCATTTTTCATGGGCAAGTAACACTAACCAAAATTGTGCATAGAGATTCAAACAGAAGCTAAGTATCAGCATATTAACAGATTACAACCCTCTCACAGCCTCTCTTAATCTCCAAATATACTTCCCTCCCTCTGCATCCCTTCTCTTATCTCAACAAATATTCTCTCTTACACCTCCCCTCCATCAGCCTTCCAATCAGCTATAAAAATATCAATAAAATTCAATCTCAATTCTTTCATCATTATTTCTCTTTCACTCTCTACAGACTTCTTTTTGCTCAACCCTTTTACTTCTCCCATGTACCACATCCCAGCCTATCTGTCAGTAGGTGTGTGTTACAGTCTTTATTGGTCATTAAAAAAAGGGTTAAATTGTTAAAACAAGTTTTATTGTACATGGTTGACATATGGTTGGATCTGTAGATGTTAATATAATCAGTAGGGATTCAATCACTTTATGAAGTGATTGGGTCTGATCCTATTAACTGAGTAGGTGGAAGAGATACATAAATACAAAAACACAACTAAAACTAAGATCACATCACTGGAAAGTAGATATGAGCTGAGGAGTTCTCCATATTGTCAAAAGATCTTTCACTCTAATTGATCTTCAGTCCTCAGCACACATGCTCATGTACACACAAACTATCACCACAACAGAAATATGAGAAAAAAAGCAACAAAATGCCACCAAAAATTCTTAACTCTCCCCCAAAGCTGACCCAATGGATACTAATGCTATGAGAAGTCAGAAATCAAAGAGTTGAAATGTACAAAAAATAAGATAAAAGAAGAAACAAACAAAAACAGATCAACAAGATATTCAGCAAACTAAAAAATTATGTAATTAAACAGACAGTACATGCAATTGATAAAATGACCAATGAGCTTAAAGAGGTCATCCAATAAAAGACTGGGTGAACCAACCAAGACAATATAAACCATAAATGACAGTCAATAAAGAACCATCCCTGATCTATACTGCTATAACAACACATGCATACACATGTATACAGCAGCACAAACTCACAATTGCTAAATTCTGGTAGTGGTCTATATACCTATTAACAAATAAATTGATAAAAAAATTGAAGTATGTATACATAATGACATAGTAGCAATAAAAATGATAAATTTGAGCTATGTGTAGGAAAAGAGATCTTGAGACCATAACGCAAAATATATCAGACTCTGAATATCACATGACTATGGACTGGGGATATAGCTCAGTGACACAGCACCTACCTGACAAGAACAAGGTCATGAGTTCGATTCCCAGTACCCCCCAAAAAAACAAACCTGATTCATGAATATTGCATGTTTTCTTTAATATATGACACCTAAAATATGAGTAATTTAAAGAACAAAACAGAGTCATGCTAAGAAATAGAGATCTGGTCAAAAGTTGGGAAAGAGATCTGAAAAAGAGCAAAAGAGAGTGCAGGATGAAAGACAGGAGGATTAAAATTTTTCAAGATATCATATGTATAAATATCAAAACCACAAGATGAATGTAATTTTTGTCTGTTATAAACATACCCCAATAAAACTGGGCAATGGTAAAAAATAAAATGAGATCATAAAATAAAATACAGGCAAAAAACCACTACATGATCTTTGATGACAATGTAAACTTTATTCCTTATACCAAATTTAAAACTTGTGTTTCATAAGCAAATATCTCATAATTTAGTTATGAGTGTGTTCATGTATTGTCAATCAAATATCATCTTAAAGTAATTGTCATAAGCTGCTTACATACTAAACTAAGTGGTGAGATGAGATATTACATTCCAATTTTAGAATTTTGGTAAACTTCTCTTCTCGAGTCCCCTCTTATTCCCTAATGAGTTCTTCTTTTAGTAGAGTAATGATGTGAAAGCATTCAAATTGGCAATTTATACCTTTCTGATTAGATCAAAATGGGATCCTCATCATTATGTTAACTCTTCAATAATCTGTTCAATTCCAAGATTGTAATACTGAAAATTCTTGTTATAGAGATACTATGCTCTTTAATTAATGTTTCTCACATACTTATAGATCTTTGGATAGCAGACGATATTCTGGTGCCAAGTTAATTATTATTTCATTAA
Organism: Hydrochoerus hydrochaeris; assembly: GCA_004027455.1. Taxonomy (NCBI): domain Eukaryota; kingdom Metazoa; phylum Chordata; class Mammalia; order Rodentia; family Hydrochaeridae; genus Hydrochoerus; species Hydrochoerus hydrochaeris. The sequence goes on from PVLA01000119.1 coordinate 56,301, forward strand.
AATTAATGCTAAGACAAAACATACTGTGTATAGTGCTGTTCTGAAAAAATTTTCTTATTGTCATTTGAAAGATGTATTTGTATAGCAGCTTTCTTGGCACAGTATAAGTAGGTAGCCACCAGAAAATTAATACCCTGAAGAGACATTTTATCTAGACTAGTTAGAATTTGATTGAATTACTTACAACATACATAATTTCTGAGATTTTTGTTGTTCTTTTCAGTGAACATTTGGATAAAATGCTTTGTAACAAAACAAATAGAAAACAACAAAAAAAAAGCTTCAAGACATTTTTGATGGAAAATACTTTACAGAAGCAGTACAGTGTGGTGAAAGAGCATGACTTGGAGTCACAGAAGTCAGGCTGAGTCCAGAGTCCATCAGTGTGTGAGTTCCATGATACAGACTAGCTCTGGTGTTTTGTTGTGTAAAAACCACACTGTGCTCACACCAGTGATATCATAACTGTCCTATATGAATCAATAAGTGAACAATCTTGGAACACCACATAATGATACTAACATTAATAGATATATACACATATATCTTATTAATAGAAATATGCTAAAATTCCAAAAAATTTATAACATGTACATAAGATTAAAAATAAATAAATGCATTTGTTTGGTGAGGGCACTTTTTGTTCTTTCTATTCTCTATTTTTTGTTTATTCTCTTTAGTTTGGATTGTATTTGTTTAGTTTTAACTCAAGTCTAGAGTCACCCACACTATATGTTTTTGTAATGATAAGTTTAACACGAAAAAATACAGATTAATTTATAATTTTTTTTTTTTTTGGTGCTGGGGAATCAAACTCACACCTTTGTATTTGCCAAGTAGGCACTTATACCGCTGAGCTAAACCTCCAGCCCCAATTTATAAAAATTTAATAATAAAATAAAACTATTAATATTCATTTTGACAGTGTATAAAATACAGCAAAAAATAAAGTGTACATCTAAAAATTAATTCTAATCCCTCTATTTGGAGACAATAATGACTGATATTTTAAGTATATTTCTTTATTGTGTCATATACATATATACCCAAATACGCCTGCATATAAACATGTATATATACACATATATTTTATATTTACATTTTTAGACTAAATCAGTAAATATTCTTCAAAAACCATTCTGAACAGCTTCTAAATATGTTTTGCATTATTATTTACTTATAATTCAAATGAATTTTGATATAGATGTATGGAATCTTTACAATCATGTATTTTTATTTATTTAACATCAATCATATGTGGAATTATCATTTAAAGATTATTACCAATAATTTAAAACTCCTGATACAAAATGTGAAATAACCTTCAAGACTAAGAAATCAGCCATCCACCTCCACCAGCTGTCCATGTGTACATTTATTTATGGCTCATTTATTTATGTTTCATCTGTCACGACATCTGTATCCATATTCTTTGCCCATTTGTCAGCATTCTGCTTTGCTTGATGGTTTTTATTTGGTAAAATAACCAATTACATGTAAAACAGCTTTTATATAATAAAGCTTTTTATATAATAAAGCTTCAGTTATTTATCTTTCTATATTTTCCCATTTTGAATAAATGCTCTCAGGCATGAACATGCCTATTGTGTTGGAGAAATAAGAGACTGATAACTTGTATAGAAAAAAATGAAGCAGAAAAGGTATTATGTCTGTGGTGGGCCCTACACTATCATATAAAATGATGAACGTAAACTTGGAGTAAAATGAGGAGCTGCTGCAGGATTTTAAGGAAAGGATCAAATTTAGATTATAAACAACTATTCAGTACTCTGGCTTCTGTCTTGAGAATAGACCATAAAGAGGCAGAGGAAAAGCAGGAAACATGGAAATAAGAAAAGATGTAAGGTAGCCTTAAAATCAAAAGAAAGCTGGTGAGAAATGGTCAGATTCTGGGTATATTTTGAAGGTATCACAGTTAGTTAATTAGACATCCTCATATGGTACATTGGGAATTAATCATAAAGTCTGGATTTGAGATGAAAGAGCCAAGCTGGAGATGTAAATCTCAGAATTGCTAGATTGTATTTACAGCAATGAGGTGGAATGAAATTGCGGAGAGAAAATGAGAGTAGGATCATAGTCTGGATATTGGGATACTTCAGCACTATAAAATAAGAAAGAAGAGGCTGGAAAGAGTTGAAAAGAAGTATGAGGAAATCCAGAAAGGTGCAAGAATGTGGATGAAAGTAAAAAGCACAATCAGTAGTGAGAAATTCTACTGCTAGGTCAGGCATGGTGACAGTTTAACAACAGGGAAGGCCAGAGCATGGAGTCTCCAGAACAAAACCTAACAGGGAGAGGTAGAAGGACAGACGAGGATAGAAAGGATTGTTGTCTCAACACAGGAGCAAAGCAATGTGGAAACAGCAGACAAGGAAGTTATTCAAGAGCAACTTTGTTTTCTACTTTGATTGGGAGAAATACAACATAATTGTAAGCTATCTAAATTAATCCAACAGAAAATACAAATTTAAATGTGTAGGTGTGATAGAATAACTAGAGCAAAGTTCTTGAGTAGAAAGTAGGGGATGGAATTTAATATACAAGTGGAGAGATTGGTTTTACATAAAAGCAAGAAAAATTAATCTTTGAGGCATGTAATCAGGTGCAGATGCTGTAGGTGTGTGGAGATGTGACAGGAGTACACAGAAATTGTTTTCTTATAGTTTCCTCTCCTCGTTTCATTCTATTCATTTTTTTTCCTCAACAAGTGTCATATATTTTTTATGAAGAAAATGTCAACAATATTTTCCTATAGGCTTTGTAGCTTTTACATATTTCATTAAACGGTCCTTTCTATACTTAATCTGATTAATGTTTCCTTTACATAACTTTTGCTTTTCATAGTCAGTCCTTTAATTTACCCAGATTGCAGTTAAAGTAAAAATTATAAAACATAGAAGAAATGAGATATTTTAATTTGTATTTCAGAATTTATAGATTTCAGGAAAACTAACATGCTAATACTTCGTATCCTGATAATGAATTATAGTATATCTTTCCACTTATATTGTTTTCATTTTTTTAAAAAAGTCCCACACAAAATTATGTAAAAAAAATACTTTTTTTTTCAAAAAAGTATTTTAAATACTTGACTAAGTAACAAAACTTGAGAGAATATAATAAAATATATTTTTATCCTGCCATTTCTCTTAACCTCTTTAATGTTCTTTTTTAAAAATTTTGAATGATTCATAAGATAGAAGACAACAGTTTCAGAATACCTTCAATTACAGAAATAAAGTTTGTCTCAGTAATTATTACTCACTTTCAGGTATTAAAACAATGCATCCATTAGAATTTAATGTCTAATTTACATCTCACTTTTTTGGTCTTTTTGAGACAGGGTCTCACTGTGCAGTTCAGGCTGGCCTTTAGATCACTTTGTACCCCAGGCTGGTCTCGAATTTGCAAATATCTTTCTGTCTCAGCCTCCCAAGTTCTGGGGTTACAGGCACGTGCCACTATGCATGGTTCTACATCTCATGCCTTTCTCTTCTGTAGCTCAAGGTTGATTTTTGCCTTGAATTGTCTCACTGTTCTTTTCTTGGTCATTATGTTACCATATGGTGTGTAAGGAAGTTTTAGAAGCTGAAATAAGGAATGTAACCCATCTTTATTGTGAAGTAAGTTTATAGGTTTATAGACTCCCATTGGAGAAAAAGAATTTGTGGGACTAATCAGTCAGAGGCACAGAAACGGTTTTATTAACCACTTATTAGTCCAATAATTAAAACACAGAATAATAAAAAATAGTTTTTCATTAATTTTTATAAAACAATATACCATAGATATAAAAATGACAATGTTATCAAATTTATTCAGGACTGGACTGGTTGAAATGACACCTGCCCCAGCAATACCCAGGACAGTCGTTATGTGAATAAATGCATTGCCCCAGTGATGCTCAGGGTAAACTGTTAAGAATTTAGTAGAAACTGTAGTGCAGTCTCAAAGAAATAGAGTGTGACCCCTTAACAGAGAGGTGTATTATTTTTTGGAATATAAAACATTTATGCCTTGTTTGAAGAGTTAGAAACTAGATAACAGTGGCCCACCTAAAAGAACAATGACCCATTTTATAGGTAACCCATTTTACAAACAATCTAGTTGTTTGTTTTGCTTTGTTTCTTATGGTTTTGTTGTTGTTGTTTTTAATAGGAAATTTAAAGCTAGATGTGGTGGCACATGCCTGTAATCCCAGCAATGGAGGCTGAGGCAAAAGGATCATTGCAAATTAGAGACCACCCTGGGCTACAAAGTGAGCTCAAGGCCAGCCTCAATGACATAATGAGACCCTATTTCATAAAGACAAAAAAAAAGTAATTTAAACTTTCTTTTGATCTTCCTTTCACTTATTTATATTGTCTCAAGCTGAACATAAAATATTAATGAGTAGAGACTCTAAATATGATAGAAATCCATAGCATTTGGTGGAAACATTTTAGCTTTATTATTAACCTCTGTAAATTGAGGTATTTACCCAAATATAACAAGTAGAGTTTAAGAGCACACAGATTCTTCCCTGTTTTGTCAATATGAAAGTTAATGTCCTCCCATCTTAATTATAACAATGGTGAATGAATATATTAAATAAAATATATTTTGACCATTAGACCATTACAATTATTATGATATGAAAAACTTTAATAGTGACATATTCCAGATAATATAAACACATAAAGTCTGAAGTAGATAACTGTCTTAGTTACTTTTCTATAGTTACTGAGATGAAAATACCCAACATCCAAAATTAAGGAAAGAAAGGTTTATTAAATTCACAGTTTGTAGAGCTTTCTGTCCATAATCAACCTGGCTCCAAGACAGGGTGGCACATGGCAGAGGAGCAACAGTTCATGGTGACAGAAGACAATAAAGTGAAAAATGGAGAGGAGAGAGAGATAAAAGTCTTTCTGTCCTTGTATGGTATTCAGGCCACCCACCCAAGCACTGCCACATATAACTCCAGCATTGGACCATGATCAATCAAAAACTCTAGATTCAGCTGCCTCCAAAAAGCATGTGCTCCACCATTCTAAAACATGGTGCTCTGAGGCTTTCTTCTCGAAGCAAAGTCTTTCTCTTTTGCAATTTTAAGGCTGCAAAGGGTAAAGTCTTGCTGCTTCCTGTGACACCCTCAGGTCTATTCTCCTGTTGCTTCTCAGCAAATGAGATCCCCTTTGCTCTATCTTTTCTGTCCACAGCTTTACTGTAGCTTCTTTTCTGGCAAAAATCAAACATTTTAAATCATCCTGATTTTGTTTTTGTTCTTGATTCTTAACAGAGATTTGACTAACAGACCCCGAAAATATCCATGCAACCACTTAACATTTGACTGCCTTGAAAATTCTTCTATAAGGTTAGTCTGCAAGCCTTAATCTCAGTCTCAGGCAATGTCTCTGCACATGATCAAAATGCAGACAAACTTTCTGCCAAGCCATAGCATATATCATCTAAAGTCTAACAATCAATGCAGGCGTTCATCCCAGCAGGAATCTCCAGATCTTTACCAACCTTCTGGTCTTCTGAGCTCTGACCAGATTCAGAATAGCCTAAGGTGTTCCAGCTCTACTTTTTCAGTTGCAATGTCCAAATTATTCCAAACTCTTCTCACAAGCCATTGCCAAAGGCTCTTGAACCACATGATCAGGATTAGTCACAGTTATGACCCCACTTCTCTGATATCAAAGTCTGTCTTGGTTGTTTTTCCTCTCATTAATGAGACAAAAATGCTCAATGCCCAAAATTAAGGGAAGAAAGGTTTATTTAGTTCATAGTTGTAGAGTTGTAAGTCCATAATGGGCCAGTTCCAAGGCAAAGTGGCATGTGGCAGAAGGACAGCAGTTCACAGTGGCAGAAGACAGCAAAATAACAAAAGAGAGGAGAGAGAGACACAAGACTTTCTGTCCCTTATATCCTAGGCCAATGATAGCACTCAAACCCATAATCCCAGTTTTGGACCATAAATCAATCATGAATTCCAGATTCAGCTGCCTTTGAAAAACCTGCCCATGATTGCATGAGGTTTGGGGGGGACCGCCAGGCACCAACCATAATAATAACAAAGTTTATACCACATGTAGCTACAACACATTTGTTGCCATTTTTATTTTACAGACACACCTCAATCTTTACCTGAGAGGTACTTGAAAATACACTCAAATAGCATAATGGAAATATATAAAGAGAAGCTGAAGTTCACATTTGATAAGGACTAATGGAAACTGGAATTTCAAATTTCTTATGGCTATTAGTGAACCTTGAAAGTCTCAGTAGAGGATAGTACAGTGTTGGAAGTCCCTTTTTTTATTTTAAAGAGGGGGAAAGCAAAACAGAAAAAAGGGTAGAAACAATACAGAATTTAAAAAAATCAACAGTAAGAAATCACTATTTGAAACATTACATATTATCTTCTTGGATATAGTTGTTCAAGTTACAAAATTAAAGCATACAAAGTGGACATTCAAAGAGTGAGGCTGCAAACAGTTCTGTTCACTGATCCAACAAAAACTTAGTAACATGGTTATCAATCCTACACACTTAAGGTCACATACAGTTATCTCTTTTAGAGCAGTTTCTTTTCCTCCTCTTGCTTTTTTTTAAAAAAATTTTTATTTAAAGAAAAAATTTTGAAACAGAAAAAGGGTCGAAACAATACAAAATCTGAAAAACAAAACAAAACAAAAAAAAACAAAAATAGTAACCAGTAAAAAATCACTAGTTGATAATTACATACTTTCTCTTAGATGCAGTTGTTCAAGTTACAAAAGTAAAGTCCACAAAGTGGACATCCAAACAGTGAGACTGCAGTCAGTTTTGCTCATCCATCCAACTAAAACTTCAGCAATGTGGTTATTAATTCCACACACTCAAACATGCAGTTATATCCTTTAGAATACTCTTGTTTCCTTTTTTTTCTCTACAATAACTATAATCCATTCTCATAAACTACTTAGAAGTTCTACACATGTATAAGTCTCTACACATATACCTAGCCTTTCTGTATTAGAGGGAGAAACAAATCAAAACAAGTCAGCAATACAAATTCCTAGAGAAACACGAAATGAAAAAAACATACAAAAACACAACACTAGGTGATCTACAGTAGGTGGAAGTCCCTTTGTTATATCTAATCTACCTTTTTGTTTAATATTGTTACCTCACTTTCACTCTCTCTCTATATATCTTTCAGGGTCATTCATATGAGGGTAATACCATCTGATGAAAAAAAACACTAATTTTCTTTCGTCTTTTTTTTTTTTGAGACATGGTCTCTCTATGCAGTTCAGGCAGGGCTTGAGCTCACTTTGTAACCCAGGCTGGTATTAAACTCACAACAATCCTTCTGCCTCAGCCTCCCGAGTGCTGGGATTATAGGCGTGAGCCAAGATGCCCGGCAATTTTCTTTTTTGAAAGTATGTACATTTTTTGTGGGGGGCAGTCTCCCTCTAGGTGTACTGTCTGTTGGGTATTTTGGTAGATTGATAACTGGTGATCAATTTGTAATACCTAGCTGAACCAAATCAACATGGTGCTGAGTGTGGAGGGCCCATATGAGGATTATTGCAAACATAAAAAGAAGAACTGAAGAGGAAGTGGTTGGATCTCCTGGAGAAGCTTGTCGTGTGAGCTTTCTTTATACAAACTCAGCTGTTGTTTCAAACATTGTTTTCACTGAGAATGGTTGTGGCACTTTCTGGGAGATCTCTAGTGCTTCCTGACTTCCAGATCCCTCAGCCTGCTGACACAAATCCTTCTTCCTGCTGGTGCAGGATTTCTAGCACCTTTGGGCCTTCCTAGCACAGGTCCATGACACAGATTTGCATGAGACATTGTTATGGGCTCTATGCCTCCATTTGAACTCATAGGGGGCATTGTCATGGGCTCTAGGTCTTTAGCTGGACTCATGCAAGTCATTGCTGTTGGATTCAAGCCCTCAGCTGTGTTCTTTGGGTCTTTAGTGTGTGGACAGATTTCCTGCACTGTTTTGTATTTGACTCTTTGGGTGACTATTATAAAATAATCCTATAAAGTATGTATCCTGTATTAAAATGTTTACCTTGCAAGTCCTGACTACAACAGATGTTTAAGTCAAAGTAGGTCCTGTGTTAACCATATGTATTTGTGAAGTTCACCTCAAGGTTCTCAGGGGTTATTTTGAGGGCACTGAGGAGTCCCCTTAGATTTTCTAGTTTTGTTTCCTCTACCATTTGTGACATTTGCCAGCATAGGTCTTTGCTTAGCCATATGACTTTTCTTGGAAGGTTGGGGAACATTTCTCTCTTGAGTGATCCTTCTTTTAGCACAGTGTACACTGATTGACTCTTTCCTGCTGAAATCAAAAATCTCCCTGCTTAGGAGGTTTGTCAGCTCCCTAGATTTGTGGGATACTTTTAGAAAGATTCCGTAATATTTTAGGTCTTAGCTGACCTTGGAAGGAAAGGACCAAAATATTGGTTTTCCTCTTAATTGGTTACCTTTTCTTAGCTTGTTCTCTAAGCCTCACTTGTCGAACAGCCAAAAGGTTAGCTGCACCAGGAATAGCAGGTATCAGTATATTTTACTATATAACTCTATCTGGATATTGGACCCTGAAATATAAAGTATAGCCAGAGAATTTCTGCCTCTTTATTAATCATGATCAGCATGATCAGCCTATTTGTCTGTACTGTAGGTGATGGCCTACCATTTTAACATATTGCTTAAATTGTCTTGTAGAACTCATATTCTTTTTTAAAATTTTTTATTTAAAAAGAGGGAGAAAAAAGCAAAACAGAAAAAGTGTAGAAACAATACAGAATTTTAAAAAAATAAACAGTAAGAAATCACTAGTTGATACATTACATATTGTCTTCTTGGATACAGTTGTTCAAGTTACAAAATTAAAGCATACAAAGTAGACATTCAAACAGTGAGGCTGCAAACAATTCTATTCACCAATCCAACAAAAACTTAGCAACATGGTTATCAATCCTACACACTTAAATATACATGCAGTTATATCCTTTAGAGCACTTTCTTTTCCTCCTTTTGCTTTTTAAGTCCATTATCCATTTAGTTATATCATGTTTCAGGTTGCTCAGTACCTTAATGATCAGGTTTTTTTTTTTGTTATTATTTACTTTTTAAAATTTTTTTCTTATTTATTATTATTTATTTATTTTATTTTGAAGGTAGTAAAATATAGCAGAATAAGACAGGACAAAGCCAGTTGAAGCAGTGCAGTGAAATTGGTACAGAACCTCACAGTAGGTTACTGGGATAACAGTAATAGGTACAATAGTATATCTAGTTTTCTTCACAATAATTGTTCCTTCAATCAGGTAGAGCACTATCAAAGGAAATAATGAAATTATAAAAACAGAATATTGAATAGAGCAATACCATTGATCAGAACAGAGCAAAACAGAAATAATAATATTCAAAGAGATGGCAGAAGAAAATCCCCCATATTTGCTATATTGCATATAGTCAAACTCACAAGAGATGCTCAGATCTCTGGCTCTTACTTGCTAGCGGGGAGGGAGGGATGAGATGGATATTTGATTCTTAGCCCACACACCAGTAGGCTCACAGCCACCCACCAGAGTGGTGAGCTGGCTGCCTGTTTTCCCAGCGCCTCAAGTTCCAACCATGGTGTGGATCTCAGGAAATGCTGATATGGTTCTCACCCTGGGGTGGCCAGGGCTTGGGAGGCCACAGCCACTTACAAGAGTGGCGTGCTGGCTGCCTGTTTTCCCAGCAGAAGTCATATCCTTGTATAATGTTAGGTAACAGAAAACTTTACAAGGAAAAATTTTAAATGTAAAGCAAAAAAATGGCATCTTAGCATAACAATGAGGATATTGTACTAGAACCATCAGTGTTTTTTATTTCAAAATATATTTAATTTTAATATAAAATACTTTATCAGTAAGTAACTTTATCTAGTTATGAAATATATGATAAATTCACTCTAAATTTGCTACTTTTTTAATAAAGTAGCTAGGTAGACTATACTTGTTCATAAATGTACTTTCATAGATAATCTGTAGAGTGACATTGCCTGGGCTACATATTGTGTAGGTACATCTAAGTATGATAAAAAATTACAAGCCCTGAAAAATGGCATCATCATAAAAAATTTGGAAAGAGATGAAAAAAGGAGAGACAAAAAGAAAAGAAAGAAGACAGGATTCTATTTAGGCCCCCAGTGTCAGACCGAGCAGAGCACTTTGCTTCATTTTCTCTGATGCAAGTGAAAATGATGGTAGATAGTTGAACAGACTAAAATGCAGCCCTTCCTTCTCATGTCCCTATGATAGGCTCTCCTACCATCAGGAAAATATGGAGGCCATGTGCTTCCCCTCCCCTGCTCTCATGTGGTGAGACACACTAGGAACTGTTCCTGGTACCACAAGAAAACTTCCCAAGTTCTCCACCTACCACTGATTGTTCTCCACCCTCTATCTCCCTGCCTCCCTTTGATAACTAATATCAGAAAAAGTTAAAGGATTTGAGTTTCTGATAGACGAAAGCCCATCGTAATAGAGAAAGGACAAGAAAAGGATTCCAGCTTTCTTAGGGGAGAGACAAGGGGGAAAATACCAGTGGGCTCCTTCTCAGTTTGAGTCCATAGATTTTACCAAATCAAAAGGATAATGCCAGCAGTCATCTGAATGTCCATTGGAATGTGCACAGTTTAGGAAACAACCCCATTCATCCTAAACAAGAGAGCCAGAACATCAGGTAGACTGAGCTTATGTCCTTTGGTTTTAAGAAATCAAAAGAGCAGTTTGGAGGAACTCCTTTTTATCTAAAGTGTTTAGGACACAAAAATATGCATAATTTAAGGAGAGTGCCTCCTCAAGTGTTGTGTCAGGATGTGAGGGCTATTTGGCTGTGATATCTGTCACCCCATTGACCAACAGTGTTGATTCAGCTGATCTGACTGACTAGAAAGTTGTTCCCTTCCTCCCTCCTCTCTCCATATGTGTACTTTTTGAAGCTGCAAGCTACACACTGAACCAAAGAAGACAACAGCTTTCCATAAAGGACTATTTCCTCAATCAAGGGTATTCAAGTGGCTACTCTCCCTTGTTAGATCCTCCAAAAAGCTCTCAAGGTATCACCTCAAAGACTGATCCTTCCCAGTGTCTCAAGATGACATTTTCCATGCTAGCTGCCAATTGTTTGAGAAACTTTGCTCCAGACACTGGATAGATCTATCATTCTGTGGGAATCTGGTGAGCAATTTCAGTTCTAAAAGAGAAGAGAGAAGTAGTGCCTCTCTGTTCAGTGCTTTCATACAAGCACTCATTTTCCAGGCACTTGGGAGCCTCTAACTGTTGAAAAGGAAAAAAACAAACAAACAAAAAAAAAACACTAAAGTTATAAAAGTTGGTAGACAGTAAAAAAAAGAATGGAGAGAGAGACAGACAGACAGGGGCTAGATTAGACTTTGGAGTGCAAAGGCTTTGGGGAAGTAGGGAAGAAAAAAAAAAGAAAAGCCTCTGGCTGGGTTTCCAAAAGTACTGGTCCTCTATGTTTGTTGCATCCTGCTGCTGGCTTGCCAAGGGAGAATGTCAGCAGATAGGGTCTGAGGAGGTTCCTAAAGCTGAGACAAGAACCTTAATCTATGTGACTTGTAGAACTCATGTGCTGACTCACTGCAGAAAAAGAATTTTTAGGATTAGTGTTTTCTGTAAGAGGAATAGGAAGAACTGTAGTACACACTCAAAAAAAAAAATAGAGTGCTTGCCCTCAAAAGAGAGGCACATTATTTTTTGGAACAAGGAATATTAATGCTTTGTTTGAAAGTGTGGAAACCCCAAGAAAAGTGATCTCCCCTACAGAAGGGTACTTGCCCATTTTACAGGTATAGGCCTAGGGTTTGTTTGTTAATAGATGATTTAAACATTCTTTGGAATCGCTTAACCTGTTCTTTTACCTACAGTCAGGTTTTTGCTTTTTATTTTCTCCATAAAGACAATTTATGAACTTTCAGTATTTTTTAAAAATGTGGGGTATGATGGGACTAAAAGGGAAGGAACCTAAAAAATGCTGATATAAACCTCCTTGGATAATTTTGGATGGGTCCTACAAGTAATAGTTTTCATAAAGGTACAATTTTTAGTTATGATTTCCTTGTCTCCTTTCTAGCTATCTTTTATTTCTTTTATCCAATTTCAGTTACTTACCAACCTTCACAACTTGTGATTTTCCCTTTTTTCTCCATTGTGTCTGGTATCCAGGCAAAAATTCATCAGATGAAGCTACATATGCAAAACTTTTCTCAAAACACAATATAAGAGTAAGATGGGGGATATGAGTACAGTAATAAAAGAAATGCTCTCAGGAAGCATCTCTCAGGAAGATACAGATGGAAGAAGGGAGGAACACACAAAAAAGGAGAGAAACATTCAATAAAGAATATAAAAAATATAGAATACATGAAGCAGATTCAAAGAGACTGCCAGAAATTAAAAACTCCATTGAAAGCAGGCAAAATGCCTTAAAAGAAACTAAGGATAAACTATCAAAACTTGAAGACAATTTGCAATGTGTGATCATGAAAGGAAAGTTCTCTTAAAAACAAGGAAATAGGCAGTAATAACACAAAGGCTAGAAGATGACAAGAGAATCTACAATTTAAGAATAAGAAATGTGAACAAAGAAGTAGGAATACATACAGGTGAATTACAAAGGCTATTCATGGAAATAATTAAGGAAAACTTCCCAAGCATGGGAAAAGAAAATGACATTCAGTTATGTGAGGCATGCAGAACTCCAGCCACCTACAACCAAAACAGATCTACACCCAGACATATAATAATCAAGATGCCAGAAATTCAATATAAAAACAGAATATTAAAAGCCATCAGAGAAAAGAAACAGATTACCTATAAAGGTAAGCCCATCAGAATCACGGCTGACTTCTTGACCCAGACCATCAGATCAACAAGAGCTTGGGATGAAGTGTTCCAAGCCTTGAAAGAAAATAACCTCCAGCCCAGATTGATGTACCCTGCAAAACTGTCCCTAGAAATTAATGGAGAAACAAGATGCTTCCATGACAAAGAGGAACAGGGTGAGTTTGTGACCATCAATCCAACCCTACAGAAAATACTGAAGGACATTCTAGAGAGAGAAAAAAAATATCAGGATTTTAGGAACAGTGGCAGAAAGGCCTCAATGAGTGGGGCAGGCAGTAGAATGAAGGAGAAAAGTAGACAAACAGGCAGAAAAATAGCATAGCAGAAATGAGGCAGAGAAGGATAGCTAGAATTTCTTAACATAGATGGCCTTGATACACTATATTGTTAATAGTGCGCCAGGATTTAAAACCCACATTACTCACACTACTCTGCTTAGATGTATTATATTCTGTTCCAGTCATTTTACCTGTATTAGATTTGAGGGCACAGACAGCAATCCCAAAAACAACAGGATACAGTATGGTAATCATCCTTAATTTCCTATTAACTCAATCTAAAGCTCTGTAAATCCTACACTGTTCTATCATGACTGATCATAATCGAATCTGGTTTGTTGGATCACTGTTTTGTATTGATAGATTTTATTCAAAGCTGTTATGATTGATAGTATCAAGTCTGAGAGTATAGGCAACTGCATTTAAGATGACAAGATCCACTAGAATATCCACTATGGTTTGATTATTACCTACCTTTGAAGTTTTATACTGTCTACAATTTTTTATTTTTACTAGTATTGTTATTTACTGCTATACTCAATTATACTGCTATATTCAATTATGCCTGATGATATAGACATTATATTGAAAATAATAAGAAACAACACAGTAATCATTGTAGATCACCTTGTACTGTGGTTTTATACGACTTTTTGGTTTCATGTTTTTATAGGAATTTTTTTTTGTTTTGTCTTGCTAAGTTTTGTTTTTCCCTCTAATACAAAAAGGATAGAAATACATGCAGAGATTCATGCATGTGTAGCTGTTTACACTCTCACTGTTTGACTTTCTACTTTGTATGCTTTAATTTTGTAACTTGAACAACTATTTCTAAGAGGACAATACATAATTTATTAACTAGTGATTTCTTATTATTTATCTTTTTTTTGAATTCTGTATTATCTCTACCCTTTATATGATTTTGTTTCTCTTTAAATAAATCTTTAAAAAAGTGAGATGGGGAGATCCACATCTAAAATCACAGCACTCAGAAATGCTGAGGTAGGTGCATTGCAAGGCCAAGTCCATTCTGGGCAATTTAGTAAGTTACTGAGATCCTGTCTCAAACAGGAGAGAGAGAGACAGAAAGACAGGCAGGCAGGCAGACACAGAGAGTGAGAGACAGAGATAGGAGGAGAGGAGAGGAGAAGATAAAAGAGAAGAGGAGAGGAGAGGAAAAAGAGAGAGAGAAAGAGGGCAAACAGCCTAAAAACTGAATCTGAGCTCAACACTATAGAAATAAATGACTACAGATTTGGGGTAATATTAGTGATTATTTGCTATTTGGTCTTATCCAAAAGAAAGTAAACCTTCACTTTCCATCATCACTGGAGGCAATCTCACAAAATTAGGCTTCTACTTTCCCACAGAGTTAGGCTTTTGCCCTCCCACAGACAAGGAGAGATTAGAGTTCTGTATCCTGGATGAATATATTTTAAAAAGATGGCTGCAGGCCCTGGAGAAAGACATTGCTGGGTTGTAAAGCTGGCAAGTAGCTTTTAAAAAGATTTACATCTCAGAAGGACAAAGAAAGAATTTATACTCACAAGTGTTCAGATTAAATGGTCAGAGAGCAAAGGCCTAGATTTAGAAAAAAGCCTGTCTCCATGTTTGCCAAGCTGGCAGGAATGTTAAGGTCCTCTTAGCCAGAGGGTGAGTACAATTCTCGCCGTCCTCTTCCTTGGGCCTTAGCCAGAAGGTTCAAATAAGAGCAAAATATCTTTTACAACCATAACTTTTTCTAAACTTTGATGCTGCTGTTTAGGAATACAGTTGGGTTTTATATGTTAATTTTTGTTTCATTCAAGACAACTTGTAAAACTTTTTTTATAATCCTTATCACATATATAAATATACATACTAATTTCAGATGTTAATTTTAATTTTTCCTTCATAAATACCAATTTTGCTTTTTGGTACAAATGTACAGTAAGTCCTCAACTTATGAAGGAGTTCTTCTCTGGGAGAACATTAGTAAGACAGATTCACTTGTAAGTCCAACAAAGTGAGACTTACCAACTTTTGACATAAATATGCAATGTAGAGCATTAAAAGAAACACACATACATAAATACTGTAAACAACTAGTTTTACTTTTAATCACAGTAAGAAATATGAGATTCATTTGGGGCATGACTTTCCAGCACCCAACCCGTTTGTCAGTAGCAACTCTGTTTGAAGGGAAAACCCACCTCAGTACTGATGCTGCTGCCTGAGCAAACACTTGACAAGATGTCCTAAAGAGGGCTGGGGATTTAGCTCAGTGGCATAAGCGCCTGCCTGGCAAGTGTAGTATTATGAGTTTGATACCCAGTACCCCCCCCAAAAAAAAGATGTAAGAAAAGATGACAGAATATGGAATCTTCCAAGCACCAGGACATCTGAAAACATTTATACATTTATACCAATTGCTCCAAAGTCTCTGACCACTGAGGCACTAGAGAACTTTGACCACAGATGTTTGAGGCCCCTGACCCCTTACCAGATATCTTGCCTGATCGCCCCTCTTAGGTCCTTTTGTCCAAGCCCTATAAAAAAGGCTCTGTTTTTTTCTGGATCCAATAGGTGACCTTTTTACCCTTCTCTGCCTGTACCCAGGGACAGTACATTCCATGCCATGTTGTCTTTATACAAGCTTGACGGTCTCTGCTGTTCTCTGGCTCATGCCATTCCTTATAAGAACACAGAAGCACCATTGAGACAGTGTCCAGCAGATACATGAGCCACTTCTACAGTTTGTGTCTATGAATGCTCATAATGTGAGCTCCAGCTGTATCTGAGGAAAGTTCTCAGTTCGAACGTTCTTAAGTTGAGAACTTACTGTATAAGCCATTACCATATTACCTTAGGTGTCACACCCAAGGAATTATCTTTTCAGAAAATTATGATATTTCTGTTGTTTTCTGCTTTCTGACTTCCAGCATGGTAGTGTTGTTGTTGTTAGTCTCTTTTTCTTTTGTTATCTCTCTCTCTCTCTCATGCTTTTGTGTTTCATTTATTTATCTTCTTAACAATCCTCAAGATAGAATCTGTACTATTCTATGTGAGCTACATTCCCAGTCTTTTTTTTTTTTTTTTTAAATAGGACCTGACTAAATTTTCCAGACTGGCCTCAAATTTGAAGTCCTCCTGCTTCATCCTATGCAGTAGCTGGGCATAGAAGTGTGCCCAGAGTGCATCACATTTCTCTCTCTCTCTCTCTCTCTCTCTCTCTCTCTCTCTCTCTCTCTCTCTCTCTCTCATTTTCTTTGTGTTTTTGACTTTTACTTTCTCTCCTCACCACGACCTCCCCTTACAATAATGAATAAAATTAGTGATAGATAGTGTTTCTTCTACTGCTGCACTTCAAAGAAATGATGCTAACATGTAAGTACAAAATATAATGTAAGCTCTTGGGAGGATTCTATTACTTAGGAAAAGGTAATAACTTTAAATTTTAATTTCATTAAGAGACTTTTATCTGAGGATTGAATTTTATAAAGACATCTCTTTATCATATATCTTTAAGTACAATACTTGTAAGTTTAGTAGACAAAATTAGTAATTTTCATTGTGTACTTTTTCATTTAGGGTTTTTTTTGTGTACATTTATCATTCCACAATGAGATAGAAACTCTTTGGCTCTTCTAGTACTTTCCAAATGTTAGTTTTTATACTTAAATATTTAGTGCTTCTGGAATTAATGTTGGTGAATGCTATATCATATGAGTCTAGTAATTTTCCTGTTTTGTGGTACATTCGTATTGTCTGTAACATTTGGTGTTATTATAGCAATTGTTTCTAAGCACTATTCCTTATTCTATAATGATGATTACCATAGAAGCTGATGCCAGAAAAATCAGATTCAAAATTAAGCTTCTACCCTTCACTCCATGTGCTTGATGGATATTTAACCATTTAGTGCTTACTTTACTGACATGTAAAACTGAGATATGAGTAGGAGAGTGACAAGAAAACTTATAAATACTCTCACCACCTCATTATTCAATCAAATACTAACCCAGATGAAGGGACTTTGCAAAAGGAATTATGTCATTTTATGAACTGCCATCAAGAAAGAGAAGTCATTCTGAATTTTCCATGTGAATGCAGTGTAAATTAATGTGCCCCATAAAGCAGAAAAAGAAGGCAGAAGAATCAGTAAGATATTTGGCTGAGAAAGCAGAAGAGAGGTGGAACAGAAGGAAAACCAATCCATGTATAAGCATAAAAAACCCCATAGGGGCTGTGTTTGATGATAAAGAAAGGAGGTTTCTGCCAAGTGAAGTGAGCAGCCTCTGAAACTAAGAATGGTACCAGGCCGACAACCACAAAGGAAATGGTGAGGTCAGTCTAACAGTAACAAGGAAGGGAACTCAACCGATGACCTGAATCTGTGGATTCTTCCCTAGAGCCTCAGTAAAGGTATGTTTAAACACTCTCATTTTAGGCTGACAAAACTGTTGGACATATCCCTTACAAAAGCTGTAAAATAGCACCTGTGCATTGCTCTAAGCCATTGAATCTGAGGTAGTTTATTTTATCTATATAAAACTACTACAAGGACACAAGTCAAAGATTTGTCATGCATATGAGTTTATTTATGGAAAACATTAGTATTTGGATTAGCAGGTATTAAGAAATACATAAACCTTAAATATTATTAGGCTGTTGTCTAATAGTATAGAATGTTGCCTATATTATTCTCTCAAATCAGATCTTATTGAATATAGTTTTATAATAAACATAATATAATAATAAAATTAATATAATATAAATAACATTAAAATAATTTTTATTTATGTTATTTCATAAAATAGCTATGGGTATTCTCATTCATTTTCTTTCCTCACACTGTCAACACTACTGGAATTTTTATTACAAATAGTTTAGACAGTATGTATTTGATTTCTGCTTTCAAGTTCTATTGATTAAAAACCTTCTGTTATTAGATTATTTTTACTGAATACTTTTTTCATATGTGTTCTGTTATGAATTCTTTTTATTGTTCCTGTTATATGCATATTTATGTTCTATTAAACCATTTCAGTTCTTTCAAAGGTTTTTCTTTCATTCGTAAGGGTACATATTATTTTTTGCTGCTTTTCATTCTCTGTCCTACGTATCTGTTATGTTATTATTGTTATTATTATGTATTATTACTGTTATAAATACTCTGACTTATCAGTTACATTCTTTTTTAAATTAAAAAAATTACTTTTTGATTATTTTTATTGGCACATTTAGATATACTTTAGCACTCATTATATGGGATTTGCACATAATATACCTTGATTCTTTGTACATAATATATTTGTACATAATATACTTTGATTCTTTTTTTTCCTTCCCCCCCTTCAATCCCACCTCCTCTCCTTATTACTAAAGTTTTGTTTCCATTATTCCTTCTATTTTTCTTTTCTTTTCCCTTCCTCCCTCTCCCCTATCCAGTTCCCCTTCCCATTTGAACATTCTGTGCTTCTTTCTCATTTTCACCAAATATCTTTTCATTTGAACGTATTGTGCTGATCATCTATTGTTTTTAAAGTTAGCTTTTTAAATTTTTCGCAGTACACAGTTTTACTTTTCTTATGTATATTTGTTGCTATTTCACTTTTATGTTGATTGTTTTCATTGATTTTATTGTACAACTCAGTTGCACTGTTTGCTAATCCCCAAATGCAAAGAAATCCAGCTTGGCTCTTGTTTTGACAAACACAAAATGGATCAATTATTTCTATTCATGCATAAGGTTTGATTGTTTCACATGATTCTACTGAAATTAAAGGCTTTTTTTCATGATGAAAATTCATTACTGGAATATTTGAAAAGTCTACAGCTCATCCCTTTCAGAAACAGTATGCGAGTCATTACGATCCTTAACATACCACTATGTATTTTTCTTCTCTCCCTTTTTCTTTTGTGAACTTCACATTCTAATGTAGAACAGATCTAATTGCCTAAGCCTGGAATGGAAATCAGAGTGTACCAAATGGTCACATTATTGGGGGGAAAAATAAGTAAAAAGCAGAGAACTGCGCCTATAAGATGTATGAACTTGTGTTTTGAATAGAAAAAGAAATATGTTACCCTTTTCTCTGAGGTGGAATGGAAATTTGCCATTATCTCTTTGATACTATTCATTCTATTTCTTGAGGTTCTGTCTCTGTTGTAATTGTGACAATTTCTTCAAGGACCCAGAAAATCTTTGACCAGCATCCATAGTTTTCCCTTATTCTATAATTTTTTGTCTATTTCTGTATTTTGAAGGATATATATCGATTCAAAATCAGCACCCTAAACTAGCAAGCAGTTGCTATTGTATTCTTGTATAGTCCTAACTACTGGCAAGCAGTTGTAGTATAATTTCTTTATTTTAGCAATATATTTCTTCCAGTCAAGATAAAGAGAAAATTATCTATGATTTTGATAATAGATTGACAGTCAGCATCTCCTTTTGATGCTGATAATTTTGGTACTACTGTGCATCATCACATTTGAATTGTTTTCAGAAAACTTGAAAATGTCTTAAATTTTACATCTCATATTTTCTTTTCATGATCATCAAATATACTAATAATTCTTTCCATATTTTTTCAAATCCTTGGGTCACATAAAGAAGACATTTTAAAAATATTTCTGTCTGTAGTTACATTTTTCAAGTAAATCTTTCATATTATATGTCAGGAATAAAGCAGCATAATTTGACAGGTAAAGATATGGATATCTATAGATTATGTCTTTTTTTATTTTAAGTAATTTTCCCCAGAAATACAATCACATTTGTAGAATTATGTATTATCAAAATCAGAAGATAGCATGTTTTTAAACCCATTTTAAAGAGCTGAGATCAAGAATTCTCAAACTTTGGAACTATATTTAGGTTTCAAAGAGTTCTTCCTCAACTTGTCAGTTCCTATTATAATTTTTTCATCTTATTCTTATAAAATGATTGGATTTCATGCATCTTTTCATCTTTTTAAAACCTCAAGCCTTTAAGAGAAATATACCTGGGAAAACAATGCTTCAAAGAGATGCTGAAGCATAATTTTAAACAGTGTCATAGAGCTGGGAGCTACTAAAAGCAGAAATTTATTGACTACAAATGAGATGGACCATGACTTCTGCAGGGTTTGCCTTGAGAAGTTCTTAGGAACAATGCATCCAGTAAATGACAGCCTTGAACATGGGTAAAGGATATACATGTCTTTCCTTTAATGAAGAGCCGTAGACACATGGCACCAATAGGGCTAGACTTTCACCTCTTTACTGAAATATTTGCTTTCTCTCAGTAATGTTTCTCTCTCAAATCAGAAGCAAAGGAAGAGAAAAATAATATTTTAGACATTTTCCTGGGATAAATTACTCCTGTTATGACCTTTTCTTTCTTCAGCATATAGCTGATAATAGTTAAATCACAATAAAAACTTCAATATAGATATGAAAATATTATTCATAACATTAAAAATGCTCATTGTTATAATACTAATGAAATGACCAAATAGATTTTTTTCAAATCCATAAGGTGTGATTTTTTTTTAAGAATTTCTTGGTAATCCTGAATACTATGACTTTAACAACATCCATCTTAATATAATTCACTGTTTAATAAGTAATACATTTGGAATGACTTGATTGGGTGATTTTTCTATTCTGTGTAGCATCAATTCTCCTGGAGGGGTACAGATACTCCTTGATTTATGATGGGGCTACATAATGATAAATCCATCATAAGTTGGGGAAGTGTAAGTGGAAATTGCTTATAATATATCTAATCTAACAAACATTTAGCTTAGCTTAGCTTATTAGTGATTCTTGGAACTCTTACATTAGCTTCTTGGGCAAAATCAACACAAAGCTTATAATGAAATATTGAAATTTTTATGTAAGTTGTTGAACACTATACTGAAAGAAAAAATGGTTGAGTCACAACATTATAAAATTTAAAAAATAATAATTAAATCATGATAAGTTGTGAGCTTTCTGCATTGTAACTGGTAACCAGACTGATCTGAATGGCTCAAGATAACTGTGGTCTTCTGTCAGGAACCTTATACAGGAAAGAAGGTCCCCATGCTTCTTCAGTTTTAGGGCTCCTCTGTATATTTCCAACAGGTTACTGGACATTTTAAAAGGTGACTCAAGAGTTCTAAATGCTAAAATGAAAATTTCTACATTTCTTAGAACACAACTAAATATCTCATTTATTAAATGAATAAATTTAGAGCCAGAGAGAGAAAAACCAGAATATATGTGTAAAAAACCAAAATATTAAAAGATACCCAATGCATATCACATATGTTTAGAATTAATTAGTCATGTACAATATTCATCATAATGCTTGTGAAACAAGAGCTATGACTGCTCTAGCAGCATCATGCTGCTTATTTCTTTAGCATAAATTGTGACTTATTTCTAGACATATATTTCAGGGATCTAGAGTAAGAATGTCATGATAAGGAAGGCTATTTTCAGAAACTAAAATCACTAAAGCAGACTTGTGCATTGTCAAAAGACAAACCTGTACTTAAACTCCGTGAGGACCTAAGTGTGAATGCAGATTAAAAAACTAAGAATTATCTCTAATTGTACTGTTTGTCTTTTATAATATATCATATAACAGAAATAGGCATAAATAAATTCATATTCCTAAATGAATGAATGAAAATTTCTGGCAAATTCAAAAATGTATTTGACAAAGATTAATTATAAAATTAGATGACAGCCTAATAGAAATGATTCCTTGAAAATAGTTTCTGTGCTCTTGTGATGATTTTGGCTTAATTTCAGTTTCTGGAAATCAATTTTAATTTTGATGTAAATATTATTTAAGAAATAGTATTTGAAAACATTAAACGGTAATATGTTACACAAATTTTACCAGCTACTGTAGAATTTAATTAGATCCTCTACTGCTTTTTAAAAGGCATAGATAGAGTTTATTACATAGAAATTTAAAGGTGCATACTCAAAGTGGAGTGTGGACCATCAAGAGAGATAGGAACCTACAGTATGCAGATGTGACAGAAGTTAGGGTCGGGATATGCATAAGCAGCTCAGGCTATGATCCCAGGATGGAATTATGCAGGTGGAAAGGATTGCTCCAAGCAAACAACTCTTCCTGGAATCTGGTTGGTTTCCAAAGAATTTAGGAACCCCAACCAACTGGACTTTTGAACTCTGATTTAGGAAGCCCCAAGGACTGATCGGTAAGTTTAAAACTACAAGGCCATTTATGATAAGCATCTGCCAGACACTGAGCAAAAGAAGGCACTCTGCTTACTCATTAGAGACTCCATACAAAATATCGGCAACCACCTTTTAGTTCCCTTCACAGTTCTTGAGAGCTTTAACTTTGCCTGTCTTTGTTTTCTCAATAAACTTCCTGTCTTTGTTACTTTTCTTGATGCTGAAACAAAATATTTGACACTCAAAATTAAAGGAGGAAAAGTTTATTTTAGTTCACAATTTGTGGAGATTTCAGTCCATAACTGGCTAATTCTAAAGCTGGTTGATATGCAGAGAAGCATGGCAGTGGAGAAACAGTCCACTATGTGGCAAGAAGGCAGCAAGCCACAAGCAGTGATGCAGCCAGCTTCTGTCTCTGTTTTATCTCATCCTGGCTACAAACCTTTAAAATGGTGCAGCCCACGTCTAGGGTAGTCCTTCCCATTATTCACACCCAGGTCTATGCTAAACCAATTTAGTTTTATGGGCCTTAAATCCCAGTGTCACACAACCTTCCAGCATCATACACTCATGATTTAGCCATGTCCCAAAAGCCCCACCTATGAGCACATGAGACTTTTGAGGGACAGATAGATAGAAGCCACACCATTTCCATATTTGCTATTTGCTTTCCTATCTGTTCACAATTTGTTCCAAGTTTGTGAGATACCAACCTAGAGTTTTGATATCTTTAGGGGCTTACCTGGGCTCTCAAAGGAGGTACATAAAATCTATATTTTCTTACGCCTTTTTATTTTTGGTTTCCAACTGTCTGCCCCAGACAATATCAAGATCGTATCATACATTTAAGGTGACAGTCATATTTAGAGGACTGGTATGGCTGATGTGAACTAGACTCATCTGCCTGTCTCAAAACTGGAGGCAGTGTTGGACAAGTCTTGCTTCAATTTTCCTTTCCAATTTATTTCATCCACTGGTGAGGGAGTGGCCTCTGCCCTTGGCATCCTCAGATCTACTCTGCTGATTGTCCAGTGGCCTGCTCTATGAATTCACCACAGACATTAGTAGAGATGGATCATACTTTCTATCATGAATTCCTGCCACTCTCCACTAATCCCTACTTTCTTGCTTCTCTTTTAAGGAAACTTCTCAGTGTAAAAGAACTACTTCTACAAAATTTCCATAGGCCTGGGCCTCCTTTTTGCCCTTGCGGTACTTGTCCCAAAAGTCACACTTCAAGCCTCTTTGAGATTTCCTTTCCTTTAGCTAAAATTAAACCTTTTCTGAGCCTTGAGGAAACTTTCAGTCATCTGGTGGAAGCCTGGAACCATTCCTCCATTGCCCTTACCTGTGTTCCTGGACATTTAGAGGCTATTATTCACTGTCTTCTCCTGGTGGAGTTGTCAAATACTTTGTTTAGGCAGCAACAGTTTTGTCGCTTTTGAATCTCTGGATATGGTGAAATAGCATGGGCCATATATCAGTTAATCTCACACCTAATACGGGAACCTGAGGTTCAGCTAGCCTTAAGAGAGGTTCTTCTCCATGGATTGGCACTGAGTATCCCTTAAGGACAGAAATTCAACTTGTACATTTCAAGATAAATTGGATAGATTTGGAAGTCCTAACCAAGACCAAGGTTCTGCAAAAACAATCCATGGGATAGTTCACCTGAAAACTAAATATAGCAGCCCAAGGGTATTCAGCTTGCCTATAAAGAGTAGCAACTGTAGCCCTCCTAAGTTCCAAAGGCCTCCAAAATGACTTTAGGATAGGAATTGTTTTGACCTCCCATAATGTGACTGGATTCCTTACATCTAAGGCTTTCCAACAGCTTCCTTGTCAATATCCAGGTCCTCCTTTTTAAGGGATCAGCAATTTCACAAGTGATCTGTTCATCCCCACTCCCTCCAAGAGACCAAGAAAACTTTGACCATTAGTGTGACCAAGTGATCCTCCACACATATGCCACTAGGTAGACCATAAGCATCCCCCTCTAAAAAAAACCAGACTTGATTCTCTTTTCTGATGGGAGCTCTTTTGTAAAGGAAGGAACATACAGAGTGGGATACACACTGGTGCCCTTACTAAACACTATCAAGAAATTCCCCCTTGCTCCCCAAAACTAGTGCCCAACTTACAGAACTCACTAAAAGTTAGCAAGGGACAAAGAGTCAACTTTTATATCTACTCTAAATATTTTTTAGTGAGGCTAGGGATTTAGCTCAGTGGCAAAAACACCTGCCTGGCAAACACAAAGTCAAGTTCAATCCCAAGTACCAATAATCAATAAATAGATAACTTTTTTTGGGGGGGGGATCAACAAAAGGGAATAGATGAGGTAGCACAGACAAACTAATTAGTCGATCTGGTAGCCAAAGAAATAGCTCAAACATCTTTTCCCCTGAAGTTTGCCCAGGCACTCCTATTTTTCAGAAATTTCTCTGAGAAATCCCAGGTCTAATTATGACAAGCCATAAACAGAATAGATACTATTATAGAGATACCAGCACTTCCTTTCTGTGTGATTGTGGATAAAATGTGAAAAACTACTCATCCCTACAACTAGCCAATGCAAAATCACTGAAACCATTCACCAGGTTTTCCACTGGGAGAAAGAAAAACACTTACCAAATATCTCAGGCCATTCACAGACTGTGTGGGGAGAGAAGAACAAGGCCACACCAGGAAGCAAGCCTCACCTGGGAACCAGTGCCATGCACTTGTTGCTGCAGGAGGAGACCCGAGCCCCTTTTGGAGCATGGGCTGGCAAACAAGAAGTACCAAGTCCCCCACCCCTATAAGTGACCGGCTGATTCAGAGAAGCACAGGCTATGATGATAGCTATCGAGGTGAAATGCAATTGGATGCCTGTGGTACTTTGGTGTTTCACTAACATGACAGATCATCTGTTCACAGGATAGCAGTGTGCAGTGTGGCATCTGGCAGGGATCTCCTTCAAAGCAGGGGGGTAGCCATTGCTGATTCCCTATTGTCTTCTTTTGAAGTCCTATGTCATTTTCATTGTTTTGTTGGGATGGGTTTTATTCTCTTTTATTTGATTATGTTAAATCTGATGGCATGAGCAGCTATTTCAAAGACAGCAAGACATATTATGATAACCATATTGAAATTACTATTGTCTTGATGTCCTTTATTGCATTCATTCTTTTGTTTTTATTGTTTGTATTCTATTCTGTTCTGTTTGATTTTTACTATGTCTGAAGGTATCTGCAGCTATTTTGGAGACAACAAAAGGCATTATGATAACTATTATTGATTCCATAATGTTTTGAAGTCCTGCATCACTTACACTCATTTGTTTTGAACAGTTTTATTCTGTTTTATTTTCCTTGATTTTATCCTCTTTAAAATTAAAAAAAATAGCTCAGATATCATTTATGAAAAAGGGGTTCTTTCAGACAGTTCAATGGGTTGTGAACCTGTAAGATATACCAAAGGGACACCTTTCAAAAAAAGGGTCTCATCTTCTGGTAGCCAATAAAGTGAGAGATATCCAGGAGAGGACTAAGAAATAGAGTTCACCCATATGCCCCAAACTAATGGGATCCAGTATTTCTTAGTACAGGCATATACCTTCATTACTTGAATGGAAACTTTTCCTTGCAAAACAGAAAAGGCTTCAGGATAATAATGACAACCTCAAAAATCACACCTCGGTCCCTAGAAGATTGCAAAGTGTTGAGACCCCCTTCTTTAAGTCTGTCATTATCCAAAGAGTATCACAAACCCTGGAAATCCAATATAATTTATAACATGCCTGGAATCCTCGATCCTCAGGAAAAGCAGAGAAGGCAAATAATGTCCTTAAAGGCATCTCAGAAAGCCACGTCCTCTGGTCAACTTTGTTCCTCTACACCTTATACAAATAGGACTTGTTATAACTTCAAATTGAAGTTAATGAGGATTAACTTAATGAAAGTTAATGAAATTATGTAGTAGTTAACTGGCTTTATTTTGTTTATGTCTGAATTTTTTTAAATAGGGATTTTAATGAAGGTATACATTATAAAAATACATTACATGAACTTTGCTTGTTCAATAATTAAAATGTGCAGTTTTAAAATACTTTTTACAGAAATAGGTTTTAATTTGTAAGTCTTAAGTTAATGCTAATCACTGCACAACTCCTAATTGCCCTTGAGACTTAAATTGGACAGAAGAACTCATTATATGCATAATATAGATTGTATCATTTCCTATTTGATAATAATCTCTGGAACTTAAATAACCACTATAGTGTTGGAAAGTGATATAATATTTTATTACTTTTAAAGGCAAATGGGTAAGATGTAGAAGAATGAAATCTTTAATGTTGAGCACTTCTTCACAATAAGTTTCAAGTCATGTATAAAGCATCAAAAATTTCATGTGAAATATTATATTATTTGTTTTCTTGGACAGATATACTTTAAAAATGATGAAAATTAGAAAAATTCATTTTATCTTTAAAGAAAGCATTTAAAGACTAACAGTATATATATATAAACAAAGCAACAGCTCTTTTTGATGTTTGGTAAATTTATTTTGTATAATTTTTTGAAAAACAATGTGAAATGAGATCCATCCATCGGAGAAGTGCATTTTTATCTAATTCATATGAAAAAAGTGAAAAGAAAAGATTCTACATTTGACAAAAATATGTCATCTTGCTGACTATGATTTAGAAAAAGAGAGTATTAAAAATACTATGATTTGTTACTAAATAAAATTACCATAATTTTCTTGTAGATATTACTTTAAAAGCTTCATAATACAGCATTTCAAAGAAGACAGAAGTCTATTTCATTTTTCTGGAATAGTTACAAATTAATAGTTGATGATACAAAAGAACTCTCCTTTCTGTGGCCATTTAGGAAGTGCAATTTCTTTCATTATTTACCGCAACACTGTATAAAGGATTTTCATCGTATTAATGTTCAAATGAGTAACTGAGGGTTCTAACTATTCTGCTAATGGAAGGAGGTATGACCACCATCTTGAGACTAAATACAAATGTTGAATACATTGGTTTCTGGACACATTACATTGACAATCACCTAGACATATATATCTCAACACAAAGAAAAAGGGAAATACGTTATGCTAGAAAAAAAAAGACAATGCATTTTTGGAGGACTACTGGTTATTCCATAAGCAAATGATTAGATGTTAATGCCTACTGGGCTCAAAATTTTAATATAGTTTTATAATTATTAAAACGGGCATGTCTAAAAGACTGTATGTTCAGAGTGTTTAATATATATGAATCAATTCTTGAACAAGGATTTTAATTTTTAATACACAAATTAAATCTAGTTTATAATATCTTTCTATAAAACTTTGATTGTAAAAATTACTAACCTGTTACTATGGTTTACATGTGTTTTGTTTTAGCTGCACTAATGGAGTGAGACATCAATCATCTTCAAAGTATTTAAGAAGTAAAATATTTCCAATAGGCTATTGTAGCTGCTTGAGTATAGATTCATTTCAGAATTAATATAATGTCTTTCTGATTTATAATGTTGTTAGATGCTTGTAAAAGCTATAGTATAGCAATCACAATTATTGTACAAATTCTTCCCTAGTGATAAAATTATAGGCATACTGTTGTTGAGTATATAGATAGTTTCATTTTTCAATGAATCTATATATACATTAATAACTAGCAAGAAAATAAAAATCTCCAAACCAT
This sequence comes from Hydrochoerus hydrochaeris, assembly GCA_004027455.1. Classification (NCBI taxonomy): domain Eukaryota; kingdom Metazoa; phylum Chordata; class Mammalia; order Rodentia; family Hydrochaeridae; genus Hydrochoerus; species Hydrochoerus hydrochaeris. Next base: position 84,380 of record PVLA01000119.1, read on the forward strand.
TGCTCCTCATTAAGAAAGCTGAAAATATCAGCAACTTTATCTTCCAAAAAACATAATTTTGTATTGAGTAAATTAGCTAGCCAAGTGAATAATATTGTTATAAATATTTACCTGGTTTGGGCACTGTCATTCCCAATTTTAAGTATTTTTCACTCTATAATTACTATCAAATAATAGTTTCCCCAGCTTTTAGTTTCAGAAATATCAAGCTTCTTTGCACTGTTCTATTATGTGGAGATTAAAAGTATATATTTAATATTGATGATTTTTTACAAGACTGTAGCATAATTTTAAAAAATGGAAAGCTACAGTTAAAATGATAATTTTAATTTACTTATAAAATAATTGTAATAGTACTGGTTTTTCAAATGATGTAGACTGACAACATTAAAAATGCAAAGATATTTATCAACATGTTGACTGTATTATTTAGTCATGATGTTTTCCATTACTTGTCTTTTCTAGCCATGGTTTAATGTGAAGAAAAAAATTCTTCTTTGATACAGAGTTTTGTCTTGACCAAGAGAATATTTTGCTGATGAGGCACAGACAGACATTTCAAGAGACATTTTCTGCATCCATTCACCACTTTTGCTTTCCTGTCATCTACTAAGAGAAATCTTATATATTTTCCTTTATCTTGATTTTCCACCTTACAGTCAACAATCAAGTCCAGCAAAGTACAGTAGAGATAAGCCTACAAGAGCTCAGAAAACTTTTCTACAGCAAAACTTTAGACAACAAAGAAAATATAAATACAAGGTGTTGTAAGCCACAATATTTAGAGGTTGGATGCTATGTATTATTATAAAAATAATCACATTAATAGAAAAATTAGTACCAGATGTGGGTTATTGCTACAAAAAAACTTCAAGTATTCACATTGGAGATACACTGTGGTCAGCAATTAGGCAACTATACACTGAAAACTTTCTACCCATATTTAATATGGAATATTTAATAAAACTATACCTTATCAACTTATAATGGAAACATTCCTTGTAAAGGCACAGATGCTCCATAACCTGAAGCAATAAAATGCTAGTTTTAATCTAAGTAGACATTATAACCACCCACTCAAAGTCATATTGTCAGGTCCATTTGCTTTTTAGTCAGGCAATGCCATGTTTGGTGAAAAGGAAAAAGCTGTACTCAAAGCTAGCCTCAAGAAGATGGAGGGTCCCATGTTGCCAAAATTACTATCTCGTCGTACACAGTTGTATGATGGATCTTTTATAGTAAGTCACACATGGGAGAAGGAAGACAATGAAACAATATACAACTCCAGGTTTCTTTATCTCTTCTGGCCACCTTCTGTTCCCTCTTTTCCTTGTGGAAGGAAAATTGGATGATGACCTTCTGGGGCTAGCATCTGCCTATTCTGTCCATTCTTGTATTCCAAGGAAAGTGTCTGTTTACAAACATTTAGAGAAGTTATTTGTCTATAAAGGACAAAAGAATCTAACTTTTAAAGCTCTGCTCTTTCATTGTTATATTACTAAAAGGCATTGTGTGTCTCTAGCCACGTCTCTTGTGTTTTATTCTCTTTAAAATAAAAAAGAAACAGTTAAACTATTATCTTGTATGATTTCTTTTATGACTTGTATTTCACTAAAATTATCCAGTATTCTCTGCACATCTAATTTAATTTAGGAAAGCTGTCATATAGCATATAACTAACAGCATTATATTTCTGAATGTCTTTCAAAAGATGCTTATTGTCTTCCCTTGAGTATTATTTTGCATTCTCTTTATGACTATCTTAAAATTAAGTTTCTAAATTTCAGAAGAAACATGGCAAAATTGAATATTTAGAGTATACTTGTGCTATGCATTATTTCAAATTTCAAACTCACAGTGAGAACATGCAAGAATACTTCTTACAGATCAAAGATCACAAAATAAATCTACACCAAGATTGATAATAATCAAGATTTCAGAAATACAGCATAAACAGAGAATATTAAAGTCTGTTAAGGAAAAGATGCAAATCACTATAAAGGTTATTTGAGAATCATAGTAGATTTCCAAATGAAATCTACTGAATGAAGTCAAATGAAGTCAAAGGGTGCTTGGAGAGAGGTGATTCAGACCTTAAAGCAAACTTCACCCCAGATTGATGTACCCTGAAAAACTATCTTTCAAAATCAATGGAGAAATAAGATACTTCCATGACAAAGAACAACTAAAGAAATTCATGGCAACCAAAACAGCTCTCCACATACCTCACTTAGCTGTATGTCAGATTATTGTCCTATGCTTGGGGAATTTTCTATTACTTCTGCAAAAAGTCTTTTTATGTCATGGCTGTTGATTCCTGCTTTTTTATTGACATCTATCATTTTATATTGTTTTTCTTTGCATCGTTATGCAGCTGTTGAATTGTTATTTCCTGGTTTCCTGTTATTTTTTAGAGATCTTTCCTTTCCTGATTGCTAGCTGAAATCTTGTCTTCAAGGTCTGAAAGTCATTGAAGCCATTTTGCCACCTTTTAGTGAAATTTTTAATTTCCTGGATGTCTCTTTCAATGTGTTTCATGCATTCTAATTCTTTCCTATATTGTTCATGTGAGGAGGCTTCCATCACTTTGCTAGTCTCTACTCTTTTTATGTGTCTTCTTTAGATGTACTCAGCAATTCTTTCATTATGGTTGGTATTTCGCTTTTTACCTGAAAGTTTGTGTTCTGATTTCTTCTACAGCCTCATGGATTGGTTTCTTTACTTCAGTTTTGGTCATTTTTAGAAATTCAAGTGTATAATTTCCACATTCTTCTATGTCAATGTCTGCTGTACTTGCTCTGGGTAGGCCAGAGGTCTGAGACTGCATTTTGCTCCTTTGTTTTGAGATTTTCTACTTCAAATTTTTTTAAAATTTTGTGTTCTGTGATGACCTTTGTGAGTTTTGGTGGTAATTAGCATGTCAAGGCCTATCTAGGAATAGTCTGTTCTTCAGGGATGTCTTCTGTGTCTTGGAGATTCTTGATTTGTGTTTATCCCAAGATCCTAACTTCCCAATTAATTGAGAGTCAGTCCCCAGTCTTTTGGTGTAGGGCTGTGGTGATGTTGTTACCTCACAGCTTCCCACTATTGTTACATAAAAGAAAATAACTGATTACAACAGATATAACATCCTAGCTACAGTGGCACAATTAGCACTAATGGTAGCAATGAACACAATTTAGAAACAGACAAACTGGTAACTGTTGATTTTGTACTTTAGACCACAGGAGCAAAGTCTATAGTTATATAACACAAACAAACATACATTCTGGATACAGTTTGCATACAGTCTGGTATGCAAAATGTTTCCCCTTGTTGGAGTAAGTTTATCCTGGGTTTGTTAGGATGAGTTATTTGCCAAGTCCTGGGTGCTTCCCACACTGGCTGCCCATCCCATGGTATATGGCATTGGGACACCACATGGATTCTTCTGGACCAAGGTTTCCAGAATGGCAGAGAAATGATGGGCAGGGTTTCTCCTCTCTCTCATGGCTCACCAAGAGAGACAATGGGCAGGGTTTATCTCTTCCTACACCTGCTTTTTTGTTTCCTGACAGTTTTACAGTTTTTAGTTAAAATGACAGTTTGTCAAGCCATCACTGTTTAGTTCAAGAAATACAGCACAGTACACACTGTTTATGAGAATAAAGATGCACTGTAATTCTTTTTCAGAGTGACAGAGAGCTTCTTCATGTACATTTGCTCCATAGTGTAAAACACAAAAATGTAGAAAAATTCTGAGAGGTTTATCTTCAACTCAAAATTATACCAGTACTTGTTACTATTGTCCTTTGTTTTCGTTGATGTTGAGATGATGTCTTCTACATAACCCATGGTAACCTCACACTAATGATTCTCCTGCCTCAGCTTCCCAAGTAGCTAATATTCTAGAAGGGACCACCACAGTAATATAGCTGGAAAAAAATCAAATTGCGAAAGTCACTTTCTTCCACCCATTTAATTTTAAACAGCATCCTAGGGTGATTTCTCCTTTTGTTTTCCTAAGAGAAATTAGAATCATATGACAAAAACCCAATAAATCTCTGGTGCTCTAGGGAAGATCACATGTATGTTAGATCACTTAGCCTGATCTTTAGTCATCTTTATCTTGCTCTACCCTTATTAAGTTTCATGGCTATGCATTATAAATCATGCATCTAATAAGATCTGGGTAAATTCTGGGACAAGCCTGTGTGTTGAGAACCTCCGAGATAATACAGCATCCTATTAATCATTCCTATGAAACATATCTAGAGATTCAGGGGAAGCACCTGAGCTGAGGTGCACATCCTTTAAATTCTGAAAATCTGATTTATCTATCAACCACTGATGCTGCTGTGTTCCATGTTTTCTATGCAGTGCTTTTGCTATCCTGTTACCCAGGCATCATTTTTTTGTTCAAGCCATATCTTTTGTCAGCATGGACTTGCCCTGAGCAAAACTTCCTGCGATCTTTAATAAATGCAGTTGCTTTCCACTTGCCATGGGGCGCGCACTTGCAATTCATTGCTCATTGAACACAAGAGCATGGATTATACCTGCTAAATTTATCACCCAGTAACAATACCCGGCTAAGAATTGCTAGTGTTATAGAAAATTTTACTATACAAATAGGACATAGCAGATATATTTTTGTAATTATCTATTTTCATTAATTGACAGAGAAAAAGATATTTATTTTGTCATTAAATTATATTGAAAGTAAAAATGTTTTCTTTTCCACTATCATGTTTAAAAATATCAACCAAATGATCATTTTTATAATCTGTTATATTTGATATTGGGATATCTCCCCAAAGCTGTGTGCACTTATTAGTGGAACATTTGAGAGGTTATTTTATTCTCAGCGTTTATAGCTGTGTTGCTGCTAGAAGGTGGGGTTTGGTCAGAAGACTTGTAGTGTGGAAAGGTTTATCTCATTCCTCAGGTCAGCCCTTTGATTTCAGCTTCCTGGATGCCATGAGGTGAACATCTTTTCCTCTGATGTGCTCTTCAGCCATGTTGTCCTGCCTTAAAACCAGAGGAGTATGGACTGAAACCTCTACAAAGTGCAAGCTAAAAATTTCTTAAATTGTGGGTGCCAGACACATTATTTTGTCCCAGTGATGAGAAAGTGACAAAATACAAAATTTATTTAAATATCCATTCTTTACAATTGCTATACTTTCAAGGAATGTTGATACAATTACATAAATCTTTCTAAAGTACTACTTCACCTAATATAGTTGTGTGTGATATTTCTTGAATATCATGCTAGATTCCTAAAGGAAAAATAAGTTTCAGTTTTTATATAGTGGTTGAGCCATTTTTTAATAATTCCTTCTAAATTGTCTGGCATTTGATTTGCATATACCATAGTATTCTCATTAAAGTTACACACAAATAATTTACCTAAAGATAATACTTTGGCAGGCAGTGTTTAAAAGAATTTAGACTAATGAATTATAAAATTATTCACAAAATCAGGCATCATCTTTAAATGAGCTCTTCAATAATTTTCTAGCATTGAGATTTTAGGTTGATAACTGCAGGATTTAAAATGCTACCACAACGAGCTATATGCTTTAATATATTTTCAAACAAAAGGAAATACTGTATACTAACTCACCTTTCATGAAGCTTAAAGACAGATTTATTTCAAAAATGAATATGCCAATTGCCAATATGTCATAATTTGAACTAAATTCAGGCTACAAAAGTATTGCTAATATGGAGAAGAAAATGAAAATGAATATAATTTGAACCCTTTCCTAGTCAAATGGTTGATAAAATACTTTCTAAATTTGTATAGCCTGATTTTCTGGCAGGTTGTTCTTCATGTCATCATCACATCAGGTCACTTCAGTACCTCCTTTACTTATTATACACTATCTGGCTTAAATACCAATCTACTGCTTAATTTTGAAAAGCTGCAGTAATTCATGTCTATCCCTATTCCATCATTTAAATGTTGATAACAGTTAATTCATTAAGTTATTGGGAATAAAAGTATCAGATACATAGTGATTATTCTGTAAACTTTTGTACACTTCCTTTTTTACTAGAGAATTTGTATCTCATACCTATTTAAGCACCAACAGAGCTTCTAGAAGTCATATTTATTAGCAGAAATAGTTTGTTCTTCATCCTTATTCCTGCCTCTTGAAAGTCAAGAAAATAATCTAATGCTTTCTATACAAAAAGACATTTATATTTGTGTATATTATTTAAAAAGTTTAATATTAATATACACAGCTATATTCAATATATGTGGATATCTCTATGTATATGCCTTTATCTTTGTGTTTATGGGTTAGCATATTAAATTATGATGGCTGAGGGTAAATTATATGCTTTGTGAGAGATAAATCAGGTTCTATTCCAGTAGAAGTGATCAATAGTAATAAAAATGTTTATCTTTTATTCAGTTTTGAAATTTTCTCTAAATATAATTGAATCAAATCAAATTTGCTATAATTAAAACTCAAATTCTTAACAGAAACCATATTTATTGGTTCACAACAATAAAATTAACATCCACTCTTATTAGTCTTAATACCTTCTCTAGTACAAACTATTCTAGCCACTGTTTGCTATGTCCATTGTTCTAAACTCTGGGAAAATCTCTTATTCATTGTTTGTTCTCCTTGGCCATATTTGAAGTGAGTGTTTCAGAGCACAATGTCCCTGGGACTCCTGCTGCATTTCAAGCATACTACTCACAAAAGACTAATGACTAATGAAGGCAAAAGCTAAAGATATGTCTAGCCCAGCTTTATGATCCCTTTCCTAAAAATATTCCTTAAATTACTTAGGATGTTCTATTACTAAACCTCACAGTGCTTTAAACTGTAATGATTAATACATTGTGTCAACTTGAGAAGTCTAGAAATTTAAGTAAGTGACTTAGCAGGGGATTAGAGTCTTCATTTTGTAAACATCCTGAGCTGGTACACGAGGAGGGCATGGAGGTGGCATGAGTGCTACAGCCACCTACGGAGGAGGGTAGCCTGCTGACAGTATAAGAGAGGAAAGGAGGCCCTCTTTCCTCCCTTTTTGATTCTTGCTGCTCTTGCTGTTTCCTGCCACCTTGAACTGGTGCCCTTGTGCCATGCCACCCTGCTTTGGAGCTAGCTCATTATGGCCTGAAACTTCCAAAAACTGTGAATTAAATAGACCTTTCTTTCTTTAGTTTTGGGCATTGGGTATATTGTCTCAGTAATGGGAGAAAAGTAATCAAGATACTCACTATTTACAAAAAAAATTCCTTTCAAGTTGTTATTTCTCAGATGTGCATTATTTTTTATAACTTTATTCCTCTAAACCCTCCAACTCAATGTTATGTCTTACCACTCCCTTCATCTTCCCCTTTCCTTTCTCCCTCACTTCCTCTTCCTCCTTTGTTTCATCTACATTTCTTTCTTCTTCTTTTTCTCTTTCACTCATCCATCTCTCTCTGTCTCTCTCTACATTCCTCCCTCATTCTCTCTCCTGTCATGTTGCTTACCTGAGATATTTTACCAGAACTTTGAGTTTATATTCCATTTTTTAATTGGAAGAGGGTTTCCAGTCTCAAAATACCCTTTACTTTTCATTTCTAACATCAAATTGGTTGGTTATTCCTATGTTAACTTATCTATGCATACAATGTTTCCTAAATTCAGTCTATAGAAGACCATGTAGTAAGATTCTATATTCTAAATCCTGTTTTCTAGCTTCACACCATTAGAATTACTAAACCATCAAACATGGTTTTTTCCCATTATTGTAGGATATAAATTAGTCAACTTTTTTGCAACCACATATTAAAAGTTTTTGAATCTTCAATAGATTTTCTTGCTTCCTGCCACCTAACGGCTAATGCAGTGCTACATATTTTTTGGCTTTTGCTTAGGCACCCCCCCACCACAAATAATTACTTGTATTAGTTAGGATCTATATTCTGACAAAATGTCTGATTATCCCTTTTCAATGTCAATAAAGACATTTTCTAAAGTGTATGACATAGTTGAATGAGAGTCAGGCAGCACTTCTTGGTGGCTTTACTCCCAACCACTAGTCAAGCAATTTGACTTCCTTTGATTTTGTAGGGCAGTCTTCATAACTATGGGTCCCACATTGATACCCTGAACGAAAGAACATGGAGAATGTGTTGTTAGCCCAGAACACAATAAAAATGACCTGAATCAACTACCAAAATAGCTGTGTATACTCACTATGTAGCCAGACATAACTAGATTAAAACTAGACTTATTGAAAACATTGTATCTTCTCTGCCATATTCATGTCAGGTTAATATGAAGATTATAATTCATATATCATGTATGGAATAGAAAAAGTAATACATTAAATATTCAAGAAATTTTGTCTATTCTCTTGTCATAATAACCAAACACATCTTAAAATTTTGGAGCTTGAGTAATGTTGAGAAATTATTCTTGTACTGGATCCAAATGATTTTTTGAACTTTATAAAAATCAGTGTAGTTTAAAAATTAATTTATATATTTTCTGAGCTCTTTGTGTTTTGATAAATCTTTTTAGATGCAAAATTTCAAATCTTAATAGCACCCAACTATATATTTACCCTTACAATATTATACTTTCCCTAATTTCATCTCCCAAAATCTTTTCTAAACAATTTTAATAATATCCTTTCCTCTTATTGTCATATTTTTTTACTTTTGCAATTATTTCTGTCCCTTACTTATTGATTGGTTTTCCTAAATATAAAATTAGAGGATCATGTAACTGCCTATTAATTTTGATTAGACATTTAAATATTCAAGATCCTTCATAAAATAGCTATAATCCAGCCATTAAGTTTTGTTGGAAATCTTGAAAAGTTTCTTTTTAAGATTTCCAGAATCAATGTATTGATAATATATAGTTCCTCTAAAATCTAAGTATTTTCTTTTTCTTCTACTCCTGTGGTTTTTCTCAATCCATCATGCATGGTTCTATTGTTACATACACATTTCTGACTGTCTCTGCTTCCAGAAAACCAAGTTTTGTAGTAGTGCTATTTTATATCAGGACCTGCTGGTACAGATATACTGGAATTTGCGGGAGTGAAACTGTTTCAAAATATATTAAGACTTTTTTTAAAAAAATGATTTTCTCATGAGTCATTCACTTTTGAAACAGTTTCACAAAAAGCCATCAGGGCAGAGGATGGTAGCAAGGAGCACTTGGGAGGGTTAGAAGATTACCATGTCAAAATTTAAATATATATATATATATATTTTACATTTTTTATACTGATCAAGAAAAGTAGATCTTTGTATTAGCTATGATAATTAACTAACCACACAAAAATCTCAGATGTTTAATAAAATGAAAGTTTATTTCTCCTACATGTTACATTACACGAGGTCTGGTGACTCCCCTGTATAGGTATTTTCAAAAAAAAAAAAATTGGAGTCACAGGTTCCTCTCATATTATAGTTAAATGAGTTAAGGTGCATATATCCTAAGGTACCCAAAGAGAGAAATATATCCTAAGAAACAATGTATTGTAAGAAGGGAAGAACAATATTAAAGATCGTGTAAAACAATTTTTAGCTTCCAGGCTGAGGTTGGCTTTTTATCACTACAGCTCACATTTCATTGCCCATAACTTAGTTACATGGCCTCTAAATTGAAATCCAAGAAATGTTGGAAAATGTGATCATGCTGCTTGCCCAGAAAGAGAAAATAGTACTGAGAGCATACTTCATTAACTCTGCCAGAGCATGGCACTCTGGAGACCATGTTCCTTACCTTACTAATATTTTAGTTAATAGCGAAAATCATTTTTGGAATAAAGCTTTAGATATAATCCTAACCTTACTAATACAGACAGTACAACTGGGGCCACAGGTCAATCCCCTGAACTCACTGCTTAACCACTCCCTTCTCTTACCTGAACCTGAGCAACATGCCAGGGCCAACCCATGGTGATGAGTTAGAGATAAGAAAAGCAAAGACACCCAGGACTGCCCTGCAAAATTCCCAAATTACAAACCAGGACACATGTGCACCAGCATGTGGCAGCATGACCTGCCATACCTTTATCTATAGCATGCTAGAGGTAAGGACTGCATTTTATACAGACAATTATAACAGGATAAATTATGGAACAGAACATGTTCAAAAGATACAACTGACATGACTCAGAACCCATCAATCATCTTTCAACCATGCTCTGGAAGATCCCAAGGGGAGGTACCTCAGAATGGGCCCAACATTTTAACCACATATACCTTATGCTTCAGTGTTCACTGAGGTTTCCTTTCACATGTGTGAGCCTGTTTACTCTGAGCATACTATATTATTTTTTAAGAAAAAATAAAACAAAATTTTATAACCAAATAATAAGACAATAACAATGTTTATTATACTGTGTATCATCTTCAAAGTAGCTACTCAGCGCACAGGACATAAATCAAAATAATTCTTACAGAAAAGAAACAAACAGTAACACAAACCATTGTGTGCCACTCTCAGTTCTTACACAACAACCTTCGGGCCCACCTGGAACCCATGACCCATTGTCACACTAATATATTCAAAAATTCAAGAGGATAGTTCTTTGAAAGAACCCTGGAATTAGAAGATAAATTTCAATAATCTCATATATGCAGATAGCTAGTACATTCTACAATCATCTTAACCGAAGACGTTAACACAAACAGTAACTAGTACTTAGGAAAGGATCATGCTTAATAATTAGAAACTTCATCAAATAATCTCTATGCTAGTATTTCAATGAAGTAAAACAATATTTAAGAAATCAGTTGCTTTATGGAACATATGTAGAAAAGGAAAAATACAGACTGTAGCATGGAAAGTATGCAATAAAAATGCAGTGAATGCAAATCCCATAAAAGTGAAGGTAAAAAAAATCTCATAAATAAAAGATTAATAATTTCTTTAAAAATATCCACATTTAGAGCAGTTTTAGGTTTACAGCCAAATTGAGGGAAAGGTACAGAAATTTCCCTATGTGCAAATACTTCTATTATCAGCATGCCCTAACAGTGACAAATTTATTGTAATTGGTGAAACTATATCAACACAGGTAAAGTTCCTAGTTCATATTAGAATTTATTCTTTTCTTCCCTTAATACTAGGGATTGAACTCAGGAGTGACAGACTCACTGAGATGTATCTCCAGCTCTTTTCATTTTTATTTCTTACCTTTTAAATAAGATCTTACTAAGTTGCCCAGGCAATATTTGAATTTGTGATCTTGCCCAAAGGCTCTCTATTGCTAGGATTAGGTGCCAAGGTACTATGCCCAGTTAGAACTCATTTTTGATGTTATATTTTCTGTGGATTTGGGACATGCATATAACATGTGGTGCACATAGTATCATACAGAGTAATTTTTAGAGCAGTAAAAGATGTTGCTTCTCACCCAACTCCTAATAACCACAGATGTCTTTTCTGTAGCTATATCTTTGCCTTGCCTAGAATGTCATATATTTGGAATTATATAATATATAGCCTTATTCAGATTTCCTTTTTGCACTTGGTAATGTCCATTTAAGATTCTTCTGTCTTTTCATGCCTTGATAGTTCATTTTCTAGATTTAATAATAAATAATATTATTTTATCTGTATGCACTATACTTTATTAACCTGCTAAAAATCATTTCAGTTTTTTTCAAACTTAATAAGACTTAGCAGCTTTACTTATAGATAGCCTTTTTCTAGATACTCATTATTAATAACATAGGTATTAATTAATTATTAATGAATAACTAAACATGTAGAATGGCTCTACTGTGAACATAAAGTTTCAACTTCTTCAACTAATTACTAAAATGTATGATTGATAGATCATTTGGTAAGAATATATTTAGTTTTGTTAGAAACTACCAAGTTCTTTTCCTAAAATGGTAACATTTTGCATTACTATGTACATGAATGACAATTCATCTTCTTCCTCACCCTTGTCAGTGCTTGGTGTTGTGTTTTGAATTCTGGCTATGTGCGTAAGTTTGTAATAGTATCTCACTGTTTAAATTTGCATTTTCTTAATAATATGATGAAAAGTATCATTTCATAGGCAAATTTGCCATTTATATATCTCCTAATGTAGGATATGTTAAAGTCTTTATTTTTTAATCTGGTTGTATTTCTGTTTTATAGTTGAATTTAAGGAGCTCCTTATATATTTTGCATGAAAGTTTTCACAAATCTTTTCTAACAGTCTGTGTTTATTATTTCATCTTGATAATGCCCTTTTGCCGAACATAGGTTTTTAATTTTAATGAAAGCTATCTTATCAATTATTTGTTTCACTGTTCATATGTTCAGTTCCCATTGTGCTTTTTAAAACATGTGATTATGTTTGAATAACTAAATCTTCGGCTGGAGAAGCACAGCACCTACCCAGCAAACACCGGTCATCAATTCAATCCCCGTACCAAAAAATAATAATAATAACATCAACAACAACTAAATCTTCTAGAAGACAAGGGAATAAAAGAAGTCTTCACATAGCACAAAGAAATTTTCTTATTCTTTAGCCAACATCTTTATCTTTTAGATACATGATAAACTACACCAAAGTTATTTAGAAATTCCTAGTGATTCTATTCTTTCTGAATAAGAAGTACCTTTAGAGTAGAAGTTGTATATAATGATATCAATAAGGTCATACATTATTACCCAAAAAGAGAGAGAAAATTGGGGTGAGAATTTCTTAAATATAAACAGAGGGGACAGGAAAGTAGTCTGTTAAAGAAATAAGCTTCAAGAAATTGATTTTTACTAATGATAACAAATAGGCATATTCTCAGGAAACCAAGTTCAAAAGGTAAATGAGTCTAGGAAATCACAATTCTACTTTCGGAGATCATTCCAGCTATATTTTCTAAATGTTTATAGAGAATAAAAGAACAAAAATAGGCCATTTAAACCCAGAGCTATATAATAAAGTGAAATTTATTTAAATCTGCTAAAACTGAAATAGGAAGAGAAAAAGCAGGTCAAAGGTAGTTCAAAAATACTTTTTTTAGTAGAAAATCAAATAGAAAAAATCCTTTTCAATATACATTTTATTTACTAAAAAAAGAAATAAAATAAAGCATCAGTGCTTTATCTGAAGGTAAATAGAATATATCAAGTGTGATTATAAAGTTTTTCCTTTTTATCCTGTTCTATACAGTACTTTTTGGAAGGAATTCACTATGTGAAGACTGTATTTGAGGACTATGTAAATTTATACTCCTCCTGTTTGAGTATATAGTATTTATATATATTTGGAATAGTTCTACAAAAGAGATTTTGTCTCACTTATTCATGTATTATTTATTTATTCAATCATTTATCTATATGTTTGCATTAACAATTATTTTTTGGATTATAATTCAATTCATCTAATTTATTTTGTTTTCCAAATCATTTCACTGTGGGGGCACTTTTGAGCTATTCAAGGTATTTTAAGACAGATCCTCTGTTCTTCTGAATTTCATCAACTAAATATATTTTTTTTCTAGCACATCCTTACTTTCTGACACTATAGACACTAGTCTAGGCTAACCTTGCTTATTCTTACCACAGTCCTAGCAATGGCCATTCTTCCAAGGAGACCTGGTTCCTTCTGTTAAAGAATAGTATTAGAAATACTATTTGGGAGCTAGGTACAATTGCTGATGCTGTGGACCATTTCCTCTAGAATCTTTCATATGGCAAGGCAAGAAATACAAATATAAACCAATATATACATAATATACTATATATTATATATCATGTCATATCATTTTGTACATGTATATTAGTTTGTATACATATATATGAATATACATATATGTGCATATATACATACATATATCACAACTTAAATTCTTATTAAATTAAGCTCAAAAACACAGTGCATGCCTGGCAAGTGTGAGGTGTGAGTATGAGTCCTGGTACTAAATAAATAAATAATACAAAATCACAAATTCATTCTAAGGCTTTCAATCTTAATCATTACTGCTTGGAAAATTTATCCTTTTTCTCTTGCTTACCTATAAATTCCCACTTCAAAAGTAGAAAACTTGGCTCCCACTCTTCATTATCTATTGACTTAATTGTTCAATGGCAGTATGCATGGATAGCAGTATTGGATTTGTCAGCTCTGATGGGAAATAACTAGATCAACCAGATTTTAGAGGGCACATCATTTTCCTTCCAAATTTAGACTTCCAGCTTACATTCATTTCCAAAATCAATTAAATCAATATTTTTACTTCCATATTTTCACTGATATTATTGCATAACAAATTTAGAAGGGACATTCACAATTGTACCTATTCTTATGGGAAAACTTGCAATTTCTTGTCATTAAATATGATCTTAACTATTGAATTTTTAGAGATGTTTTTAGCAAAATGAGGAAATTTACCTCTATTTCCTAGTTTACTGGGGATTATGAGTGGGTGTCAGATATTACAAAATGCATTTCTTTGCTAATTGACATGATAATATGATTGTCCATATTACTCTGATGATGTGGTGGACAATATGCAATTTTAACGAGTATTTTCTTATTGTTTATCTTTTTTTGTAATTTTGTATTACCTTTACCCTTTACATGCTTTTGTTTCTCTTTAAATAAAATTAAAAAAAAGAAATCACTAGTTAATAAATTACATATTGTCCCCAGAAATAGTTGTTCAAGTTACAAAATTAAAGCATACAAAGTAGATAGTCAAACAGTGAGAGGGTAAACACCTACGCATGCATGAATCCCTACATGTATTTCTATCCTTTCTGTATTAGAGGGAAAAAAAAAACTTAGCAAGACAAAACAAAACAAATTCCTATAAAAACATGAAACCAAAAACTTGTATAAAACCACAGTACAAGGTGATCTACAATGATTACTGTGTTCTTTCTTGTTATCTTCAATAGAATGTCTATATCATCAAGTATAACTGAATATAGCAGTATAATTGAGTATAGCAGTAAATAACAATACTAGTAAAAATAAAAAATTGTACACAGTATAAAACTTCAAAGGTAGGTAATAATCAAACCACAGTGGATATTCTAGTGGATCTTGTCATCTTAAGTGCAGTTGCTTATATTCTCAGACTTGATACTATCAATCATAACAGCTTTGAATAAAATCTATCAATACAAAACAGCGATCCAACAAACCAGATTCGATTATGATCAGTCATGGTAAAACTGTGTAGGTTTTACAGAGCTTTAGATTAAGTTAATAGGAAATTAAGGATGATTACCATACTATATGCTGTTATTTTTGTGATTGCTGTCTGTGCCCTCAAATCTAGTACAGGTAGAATGACTGGAACAGAATATAATACATCTAAGCAGAGTAGTGTGAATAATATGGGTTGTAAATCCTGGTGCAACAATATACTATATCAAGGCCATAAATGTTAGAGATTCTAGTTATCCTTCTCTGCCTCATTTCTGCTATGATACTTTTCTGCCTTTGTTTGTCTACTTTTCTTCTTCATTCTACTGCCTGTCCCACTCATTGAGGCCTTTCTGCCACTGTTCCTAAAATCCTGATTTTTTTTTTCTCTCTCTAGAATGTCCTTCAGTATTCTCTGTAGGGTTGGATTGGTGGTCACAAACTCCCCCAGTTCCTCTTTGTCATGGAAGCATCTTGTTTCTCCATTAATTTCTAGGGACAGTTTTGCAGGGTACATCAATGTGGGCTGGAGGTTATTTTCTTTTAGGGCTTGGAAGACTTTGCTCCAAGCTCTTCTTGATCTGATGATCTATGTCTAGAAGTCAGCTGTGATTCTGATGGGCTTACCTTTATAGGTAATCTGTTTCTTTTCTCTGATGGCTTTTAATATTCTGTTTTTATATTGAATTTCTGGTATCTTGATTATTATATGTCTGTATGTAGATCTGTTTTGGCTGTAGGTGGCTGGAGTTCTGTGTGCTTCACATAACTGAATGTCATTTTCTTTTTCCATGCTTGGGAAATTTTCCTTAATTATTTCCATGAATAGCCTTTGTAATTCACCTGTATGTATTCCTGCTTCTTTGTTCACATTTCTTATTCTTAAATTGTAGATTCTCTTGTCATCTTCTAGACTTTGTATTGTTACTGCCTGTTTCCTTGTTTTTAAGAGATCTTTCCTTTCATGATCACACATTGCAAACTTGTCTTCAAGTTTTGATAGTCTATCCTTAGTTTCTTTTAAGGAGTTTTGCCCACTTTCAATGGAGATTTTAATTTCCTGGTAGTCTCTTTGAATCTGCTTCATGTATTCTATATTTTCTTTATCGAATGTTTCTCTCCTTTTTTTGTGTTCCTCCCTTCTTCTATCTGTATCTTCCTGAGAGATGCTTCCTGAGAGCATTTCTTTTATTACTCTACTCATATCTTGCTTTACCTGATTTAATATTTCAGTTTTGAGCTTGTCTACAAGGTCCCAAAGCTATCTCTTCATGTCCATTAATGCCATGTCTAATGTTGTGTGTTTGCCACCCTCAGTCTCCCTTATTTCCTTCTCCTGGATTAGGGCTCTCAGGGTTCTGGGGTGGGGTCCTCCTCCTGCCTCTCTCTCCTGTCATGGCCCTGGCTTCCTCCACACAGGTTACAGTGTAGGTCCCAGCCCTCTTCCCTGTTGGCCACGTTTCCTCCGAAGCACACTGGCGAGGGAACCCCACCCTGTCCTGGCTGCTCTTGTCCTGAGGTGTAAACAGCGGCTGTATTTGCCTGCCCCTCCCCACCAGGCTAGCCAAACTTCAGGTGCCTTCACCCAGTTAGTGCTTGCTGGCACAAAATTGATTTGGGATGGCTCATTGGGTCCTGGCCAGGGGTGTGGTCCAGTCCAAGCAAATCCCACAAATCTGCTCTTGGGAGGGAAGAACCAACTGAAGTCACTGTCCCTCCCAGTTCAGGCTCCTCCCATCCGATTCCAACATGTCGCCCATTTCGTCGCGCCCTTCCCTTGTGTGGGGCGGTCTCATTCCCAGCACTGACCGTGGGTTATTGAAGGTCCCTTCACCGACTCCGACTCTGTTGGGCTCACCAACCCTGACTTCAGTGCTGCTGTGCTTCCTGTGAGTGGCAGCAGGAATGAGTTTGAGCAGCTCTGCTGGCTGGCTCGGATTCAGGCCTTTGCAAACTTGGCGGGTTGCTGCCAACAAAAACACCATGTCCTGTAATTTCTAGCTGTTTCAGTTGTAGTCCCAAAGTATTTGACAAGCTTCTTTACGTTTTAATTTCTTCCTGTGTCAAGAGTCTCCATCTCCGTCTGTCTGGGTCTCTCCAGGGTGCTTTATTCTGGCAAATGAGTTGTTTCTCCTGGTAGGCTTTGTATTTTGTTGCTCACTTATCAGCCATCTTGTCTTCTATCATCATTGATTTTTTTAAAGAACCAGTTTTTGGTTTTGATTTTCTTATTATTTTGTCATCTCAATTTTTTAAGATTATTGATGCACTTTATTGTTTTTCCTTTGGCTTCATTTTGGCTTATCATTAGCTTATTTCTTTCAATTAAAATCCTAGACTGCTGATTTTATTTTATTTAATTTTGATATTGGGATCCAACTCAGGACCTTGTACTTGCCAGGCAGGTGTTTATGCCGCTGAGCAAAATCCCCAGCCCTAGATTGCTGATTTTACATATTTTCCTCATTCTTAATACATACCTGCAGTGATATAATTTTCTCTGTCACATTGCTTTTGCTGCATTCCATACAAGTTCATAAGTTGTACTTACATTTCATTTCTTTCAAGAAAGGTTTAAGTTCTCAATACTTTTTTCATTAGTCATGCATTATTTAGAGATGTATTGTTTAATCTTTAACTATATGGAGATTTTCAGCTGTCTTTCTGTTATTACTTTCTAGATTATTTTCATTGCATACTCAGAAGATACTTTGTTTAATTTATACTCTTCTAAATGTATGAAACTTTGTTTTATTACTCAGCATGCAGTGAGTCATGGTAAATGTTCCACATTAACTTGAGAATAATGATTATTCTGCTATTGTTGGATGCAACTTTCTTTAACTATTATGTACAAGATAGGAAAAATTTTCCTGTTAAGTGATTCCCTGAAGATATCTTTATCATTGCTGCTGCATATGATTTTTAAAATTTTGCTTGTATTTGGTGAACTCTGTTATCTTTGTTTATTTCTAAATTTTTTTGAAATCAAGTGGAAGCATCCCAGACCAGGCACTAATATGTCTACTGTTCTAAAGAAAATACAGTTGTTTTGTCAAATAAGGAAACTTCTAAATTTCAAGACCTTGGTGCTGCAGGATTATCTGATTCATATAGTATTAAGTACATTTATGACAAGACTGAGAGAAGACTTCAAAGAATTTTGTCAAAAACCACTGACTAGATTGAGAATTTGTTGACATGGTTCTAAAAAAAACTAATCTAAAATGTGTTTTAGCCTGGCACAGTGGCACACACCTGGATTCCCAGAACTCAGTAGACTATGGCAGGAGGATTGTAATGAGTTTGAGGCCAGCATATGCTATGTAGTGAAACCTTGATTTAAAAAAAATCAATAGATAAATAGGAAGTGTTCTAAGTTACATATATTTGAAAAATTATACTTTAATAAGTAAAATTATATGGTTTGTATATGTGTATATAATAAAAGATAAAATGTTGATGAGTTGCAGAGGGCAGAATAACTATTTAGGCAATAAATTTATTCAAAGTCACTTTATTTTAATATGTTTAATATAAATCTAATGTTTTGTCACACACTGTATATTATGCATGAAATGTTTGTTATAATAATGAATGTAATTTAAAAGAAATGGAGATGCTGATGAGGCAGTGAAACCTAAATGATTCTGATATTCTTTTAAGTACATGTGCTCAGCAACCATTGACCAGATGCAGTTATCAACTTCTTCCAAGATAGAACTTTGACAAAAAGTGATAAATGTGGTGAAAACATAAACGGCTGCTTTTATTTTTTTTTAAAGGCCTCTCATACTTTTCCGGTATCAAAGTGTGTATTGTTTCAAATGAGTGTTGTTTACTCAATAGTCTATACTAATCATATGATTCCTGCATACATTTTTCTCATGCTAAGGTCTTTTAGAGTCTTTGCAGTGAAATATCAAAGCCCTAGGTTATAAAACTTACCAGTGAGCAATTACTGTCTAATAGAAGAGTAGAGGTGCTATGTATGAGCCATATTTTGGTTAAAATAGTTTATAATATTACAGAAAAACAGAAAGTCTGAATTTCTATGATTTACTATAAAAAGTTTGTTAAATAAATGAAATGCATACATATTTACCTAGACAAAGCCTTGTGAGATGTTGGAAAAAATCAATTGCTAAACATTTTACAAGCACTGTGTTTCAAAATATATTCTTTGCAGATGTAAATTTTTTAGAAAGAACTATATTATAGGTGATTCAAATTTTATTCTAACTTATTCCCAGTGATGTCAGCGCAAGGCAAAAGGAATTCTTAATTTATACCTAAGTCTGAAGGAACAGGACCAAAAATAGAGGAAGACAATGAGCAGTATTTTGAAGACAAGAAAAAAAGAACTACAACTGCAGAGATGATTTTTATCCAACCTGCTCTATCACCTAGCTACATTATTTGTATTATCCTGGCAAGACTTGTTAGCTACTGTCTCTAAGGACTTAGAGTGTAATTTCTTGGGAAAATTGTGGGCTAAATTAAATTCTCAATTACTGGTGCCTTTTAAAACTACTGAATTTAAAAGTCAAATGTTATTTTTAATAAACAGAAATTTCACATAGGTGCTTAAACCTTCAAAACTGTTAAGTAGAGTCTCAAACCAAGAGGGCTACTTTGCTTTATAGTAAAATCAAAATAATAATATGAATGCACATTTTTAGATAATTAAGAAAGGTAAGCTTATTAATCAAAACTGAAGTTGATGTTGAATTAAGCAATAAAATAATTACATGATGCCTAATAAATTATTATATTTAGTTTAAAAACTAACTTTCAAAATATTCAGATTTAGGAAATTCACGAAGATAAAGTAGAACTTTTCCATATATACTTTTCCCAGTTTCCTATATTGTTAGCATACATTTGCATCACGTGTTTATTACAACTACTGGAACAGTGTTGCTATAAACTGAAATTCGTACTTTATTAAAATTGGCTTAGTTAGTGGGGCATAGTGGTACAAGCCTGTAATCTCAGAGTTGTGGCAGGCTGAAGCATGAGGGATCATAAATTTAAGCCTAGCCTGGACAACTTAGAGCTTTAGAGAGACCTTGTTTCAAAAATAAAATGAAAGTTAAAATTTAAAAAAAAAAATGAAAAAGACTTCTCTTTTGATGTGAAGACCCTGGAGTCAATCTTCCTATTATCATGCCACCCTCAAAAAAGATTGCATTAGTTTTTACCCGTCATCCTTTTTGTTTTTTGAGGCCTGTGCAGAATACCACATGCATTTAGCTGACATATCTCCTGGCACTTCTCGTGGGAGGAATAACAGCAGTTTTCCTTATGGACAGTTTTGAGATGTATCATCAGTTATTTCAGCCTTCTCTATGGCAAAAGTATTCTTTTTCTTTTTATTATGTACTCTTTGGAACAGGTATCCTCCTAATTTAACTGTAATTCTTCTTCAAGGGAAAATTATTTGTATCAGTGTAGACACAGGAATATTTATTTTATACTCTAGATTTTAATCTAATACTACTTTATTTTGTTGATTATATTTGGCTAGGGTGTCTCTTTGATCTACTCCTATAATTTCAATTTCTTCAACACTGTATAACATTCAGATAGTACAAGATGTGCCAGGATAGCCTTGCATAGTTCCTGCCTAGGTCTTAGAATCAGCTAGTTTTCCATGGAAATCTTTCTCTTTTGCACATGGAATAGAATTTGATACTAAGTCATGGGTAGCATGTATCCCTGTATCTGAGATGCCATTACTTTTATGTCCCATCAGGTTACAGAGAAATATATAATTACTATACATAGTAAACTAGGTATATTAAAGTATCTATACATGTTAGGATTATTTTGTTATGAAATTTTGTTTTAGCTTTTTATAAAATAAAAATTATCCATGCCTTTTCAAAGATATATATGAGTTCAAACTGATATTTCCAACACAAATCACTTTCTACATGTATTCTGGATATATTTCATTGAATATTTGAAACCTTTCATCCTAATATTAAAAAAAATAACTCCATCCACCATCATTTTTTCAATTCAAGTGTACATAAATAGCAATTTCAGAATTGTCAGCCACATTCTCATGGGAAACAAGTTTAGTAGTTGAAGTACAGTGCTGATGTATATTTCCTTTTAATCCTACTTATCTCTATTAATTTTCAAAAAGACAGGTCAGCACAATTTCCTATTCACTAGAAGTATTTCACAAAAATATAATAGTTGGATTATTTTTCTTTCTGTATTTTATCACATAATCTATTAACTAAATATTTACTTATCATTTCTATACATGAAGATTGCCTCTGTTCTAGAAATGCATGCCATGTCTTGTGAAATAGTTTCACAGCCCTAAAAATAATTTGTCTTCATACAGTAAATTCTACTGCAAATCGTGATTAGCACTAATCTTTTTATCAGTAGTCTATTTCTTCATTTTGAGCATGTAATATGCTTTGTTCTGAATGTTTGTGTTCCCTCTAAATTTTATACTGAAATCCTTACCCCAGAGATGATGGAATTGGGAGAAGGAGCCTTTGGGAGCTTTTTAGGTAATGTACCCTCATAAACAGTGTCAGTGCCTTGTAAAAGAAATCCCAGGAATCTCCTTTGCCCCTTCTACCATGCCAATCGAGAAAAAAACATAGACCAAGAAGTGAATCCTCATCAGACGCTGAATCTATTGGAACTTCAATCTTAAATTTCCCAGTGTCCAAATTGTGAGAAATAAATTTCAATGTTTGTTTTTGTTTTTGTTTTATTCTGGGGTTGAACTCACAAACTCATGCTGTCCAGGTGGGTGCTGTGCTGCTGAGCTACATCCTTGGCAAGTTGTTTTTTAATAAGCCACTTTATTTTGGTATTTGTTATAGCAGATTGGATTCATAAGATGTCATACAAATACAATCTTACAATATATCCCCTTTTTAAAGCAACATTCATGTAAAAATTTTCCATGTTTCTGCATGTTTGCCTAGCTCATTTCCCTTTATCAGTAGTAATATTTCATTGCAATGCTGTTCTATAGTTTCTTTATCCATCCTTCTTACACCAGATATCTTGGTGTATTCCAGGTTCAGTGATCTCATTAATATTCACATGAGGGTTTTCTAGAGAACATGTATTTTCAAATCAGCTGGATATATATAGGCATTTAATTTTTATATCACAAGGTAAGACATTATTCTGTTGTAAGAAACTACCAAACCACTCTCCAATGTGCGCTGACATTTTGCATATCCAACAGCAATAAACATTCCAGCTGCTCAAAATTTTTTTTAAAAGAATGTCTATGAAATTACCACCTAGGAAGTTTCTTAGAACAAATGAAATCTAAAGATTACATTTCAGAAATATTTAAACATCATTATTTTTAAGAACTGCCTTTGTTTTTTTTTTTTTTTTTTTTTTTTTGGTACAACTAGGTTGTAGAAACTAACATTGCAGAAAATAGAAGTTATTGTGGCTGGGATTATTGTCTTAGTCCATTCAGATGGCAACAGCAACATAACATAGATAGAGTGAGTTATAAACAGCAGAAATTTATTACTTAGCATTCTGGAGTCTGGGAAGTCCAAGACAAAGGTGTGGGTCAATTTAGATTCTGGTGATGGCCTTTATGCTTGCCCCTTCTACCAGTGTCCTTATTCAGGTGAAAGGAAAAGTAAGTTTCCAGGGCCTTTTTTAAAGTGACACTAATCTCATTTTCTAATTACATCACATTGATTAGGTTCTAAAATATGACTTTTAGGAGGACACATTTATACCATAGCAATTATAAGTACATTATTTTTAATTTCTACTTCTTTGAATGCCTGACAGATAGCTTAACCAGTTCTCAAGCAGTTATCATGATCTTAAATATTCTATTTTCTAATTTCCTAGAAGAATTTGGTCCCACAAAATTCTACAATCAAACTTCTGATTATCAACTGTCTCATAGTAACATTGCATGTTGTATCACATTTGACTGGAAATAAAAAAATCTATTAAAATTATAGATATGTCTATCAAAAGATGATATTAGGAATGATCACAACATATGATGAATGTTTTTAAAAGCACATTAATGATA
Organism: Hydrochoerus hydrochaeris; assembly: GCA_004027455.1. Lineage (NCBI taxonomy): Eukaryota > Metazoa > Chordata > Mammalia > Rodentia > Hydrochaeridae > Hydrochoerus > Hydrochoerus hydrochaeris. The sequence continues at coordinate 107,562 of PVLA01000119.1, forward strand.
CTTTGAAAGATACATTGTGATTAATCCCCCTCAAAATACTTTCTCCTTGCTTCAGACACTCTTACCTCATGATTCCTGCCACTTTCTGAAACATTTCTGGAAGTCTTCTTTCATGTATTTCTTCTTGGTTCCTAGTTATCCTGAATAGATTCAAAATAGTTAGTGCTTTTTTTGCCAAATAAAAATATTACAGTGTGTCCTCATCTACCTCATTCATCACATCTGTTACTGTGCAACTTCTGGCTCTTTCCAAAGTCAAAATGGTCATAAAAAGTAAATATTTTAAATTGACCCAGGAAATAAAGGCAGCCATGAATGTGCAACTAATGGGATTCATGAAACAGAACTCCCAGAACTGCTTCAGAAAGAGTCAAGAAAAATGGGATAAGTATGTTCAAAGACATTGGCAATATTTTGAGGGAAATTAACAGCAACATGCTTTTACTGTAATCATTTTTTTTTTAATTTAAGCATTCGTTTGATCACACATCAGACGGAGAAGCAATGCTTTCGAATTATTGAAAAGAAGTGAATTATTTTCCCCGGGATAAATAATTTTCCCTTTGGATAAAGGCACTTAAAATTCTGCAGGAAAAAATGGCTAAAAATTAATTAAGAAAATAGAATTAGGTGTTTGGAAAATTGAGTATGCAAAAGTGAAATTAGATAGCATGCTTAATATTCTATTATACAAAAATTATTGAGAGATAAGAATAGGTTTGACCTACTTTCACATAATACAAAGTTAAACATATAAATAGAATTCTAAGAGTGTTTGATAAAATAAATTAATTATTTTAAAACTAGTTATTTTTGAAACTCAAAAATTTTAGTGTAGGTTTTGTTTATTATTGCAAGCAATATGTATATGTGAGCATGCATGATTATATGTTTCTGTATGTGTGTTTAGACGTTGATGTATATATTTTTTCAACAACAGAAAAATGCATAAAAGTTTATGGGAGTTAGGGAGAAAGAAAAAGTATTACTATAAAGTAATGTAAATGAGATGTACTGGTTTTTATTTTTTCTCAGGTAACTGAAGAGAAAAATATGAAGGATGCAATTCCTGCTTTGAGCTCCAAAGTTTTCAGTCTTTCAGAGAGAACATCTACCTCAGTGTTTTGACATGGAAAATAAAAGATTTAAAATCAAAGTTTTGTTTTCCTAAATATCTGAATGTTTCAAATTTCAGGTTGAACAACATACAATGTCAATGACTTGAAAGTTATGAAAAATCTTAGCAACACTATAGTATCCATAATACTAATAGGTTTTTCAGACTCAATTATCTTAAAAATATAATGATGGTAACTCTGAGTAAAAATTTAGGAACACTTACCCTATGAGGAATGTCTAAAGAAAAAGCTAACAGTGGTTTTGACACATTGAACCACTTCCTAACCAGCATACCCCAAATCAGGGAATTAGGATGCCACACAATAAAAAAATCAAAATTTGGAGAATCATACAGTAAACTCTCCCTTTCTTCTCCAAATTTCAGTTCTAATCTTAACTTTAAAATTTCCAAACACCAAGCAAATTTGAATTCATTCTTTATCAATCTTTTATTTACCTTCCTTCTGGATTAAATGTATTTTGCCATGAGGAGAGGTATGAAAGAGAAAATAAGATTGTAGTTAAATATGTACTAAATGATGCATTGGGTTTGTGGGGTTTGCTGCCTACCAATTACAGTATTAACAATGAGTGTAAAGCAAGGTATAAATCCTATAGCATGCTTATGCTTGTAAACTAACTGCAGGGAAAATATGTTTCACTAGTCCCATAGGGTGAATACAAGCTCATTTAAAGTCAGCTTAGCTAGCAAGTTGTCTTCATGGTATATAATAAGATTTCCAGTACCCTGGATAAGAATAAAGAGATATGAACTTAAATCATACTACATGACACTTCAAAAGGTTTTTTATCTCACCTAATTTAAGATTCATAACTAAAGCCAGGCTATGATTTTATTCTGACATTTCATCTGCTTAGCATAAGGAAGAGTCACCATGACCTCAGAATCTGAGCCAGCCACAGTCATTCAGCAATCTAATTTTATACTCAGTGGGCTGGAATACTTTTCATCATTCTGGAAATGTTCTGGTTCATCTAGGAAACACTGGTTCCTGTATTCTATCTTCTAAAATAGACAATGGAGTACTAGTGGTCATGCAGATGAAGATTAAGTGCATTTAATTGTTTGAAAATGTAGATTTAAAAAGTTTTCTTAATGAGAATAACCCTCTTTAGGTATTTTGCCAGCTATTGAGTAGCAACTGTTCTCTAGTGCAATATATGCTGAAATATTTGCTCTTGATGTTTCCCTGATTAAGTGAATCAGGAGCACTTAAGATGTAATTTATATTTCTTCAGTACCAGATTGATCTTTACCACAAATTGAATTAGTTAACTGATAAGAAATTTCATTTTATGTTTTCTTTTTCAAATACTTACATACTTAATATTTTACTTCTATAACTGGTTTTAATAAAATGCAATTCCATTTCACACATATAAGCTGGCAAAGCCAGAATACTCCATAACTGTTTAAAATAATTATATATTGAAATTCTAATCCTTCTGCAGGTAGATGACTAATACATTTTTTAAAAGAGTGATTAATCCTAAGGAAACTTAGGTAAAATTTTGAGGCCCATTCAGGACCAATTAAAAACAAGAATATGTTGAATGAAAGTTTTGGGAAGGAGATAAAAATAATAAAAGCTGTTTTCAGTGAGGTTGGTTTTGCATGTAAGATTTCTTACAGGATGTGGAGTGGGAGAAATACTTGATTAAACAAAAATTCTGCTAACAACTGCACGGGTTGGAAATCAGATAATTTCTTTATAAATAATTTCTAATCAGTCCTCCAAAATATTCCTGAGTAGAATTCTAACTGTAACAGAAACCAAAGGTAGAAATGAACAGGCACCCACCTATACGCTGATCATTCTTGCCTCATAGTGGCCCCAGAAATATCTGCAGGTAACCCAAAGTTCTGGGTAATATAAATGAAGCTTACTATTTCAACTTCTTTTCACATTCTATACTGATCTGCAGTAGTTTTTCTAATTACTTTTTAAAATTTTATACTTCTCAGCAGTGACTTTTGAAGTATCTCTTAAAGATGATGAGGTCAAAGACAGTTATGACATTTATTAATGTTGTTTAAAAAGGTCAAAACCATATAGTATGTGAATCATGAAATAAAAGCGCTTTCTGAAAGTAACTGTATTAATGCCTTAGTGTTCGTAGTGGATTTTGACAGAAGCATGTTCTATCACTGAGGCCACAGGTATAAAAAAAGAATAAACCTCACAGACACAAACTGAACAAGATTAATAGATCCAAATGTAATTTATGGGAAACTGATTGTTCCCAAGGACATGGTAGATAGTCTGCCAGTCCAGATCTCTCTGCTGAATTAGTTTATATTATTTAATTTATTTGTATCTTACCTAATTCCAAAAGAGATTTGTACTTAAAATACATGTGGAATCATTGAGTAAACAAGCATATTAGAGCTAAGATCCAAAAGTATGCAAAAATGTAACCATGGAAATTTTAGCACTTGATGTAATATATGAGATCCTATATTATTGCAAGCATTGACAAAAAATAGAATGAGTTTGTAGATATTTAACATAGAGAGGGAAAGCTAATTATATTAATCTTAATGTCTTTGACACATTTCTACCATCTTGGTGTTAATAGTTCATTCTGTGAGACAAATAAATGAATATCAGTTTTAATTAATCATCTTAACATCATGATAAATTGTTTAAAAATATTGCCTGGAGTATATAACAACAGAGACAAAGACATTGGAATGATATTACAGTCCATGCAACTAAGGTAGCTGAGAAATAGAATTTTCAATACATAGTGTTTGATTGTATGTACAGCATGAAAAGAAAGAGAGAGATAAAGAACAAAGAATAGTACCACATCTTTGGTTTATCGCACTATTTTTCAAGATCTACAATCAGGAGAAGGAATGTGTTTCAGGAAAAGAGGTGAGTTCTATTTTAGAGAAATGGAGTTTGAAGATGCTTCGGGAAATAAAACAAATTCTGCAAGTGAAAACAAAGTGACCTTTTCCCTATGTGTCTTCTTCAAGACACAAAAATGTAACACAGTGAGAAACATGTTCAATGATATCTTTATAATAATTATAATGAATGATATACCCAGTTTCATATGTATGCACGAATATATATCCATGTATATATTCATTTTTTTTTCTAAAACCAAATCCTCAGGCTGACACCTTGAGAGGTTGAATTGTAGATAATTTTCTTTTCTTCTAAAACTCTTGGGTTCTTATAATGGAAACTTTTCCACTGGAAATTATTAGGAAAGCTATTTTTTACTCTCCTGTCACCCTTGTAACTACCTCTTCACAGGAAAAGTGATATATGTGATTGGTACAGTGACAAGACTCTCACAGATATTGGTAATCTTCCAAACGAAGATTGGAAGGGGACTGTTTTGTTACAATTTTCCCTTTTCATTTTTAGGTTAGCTTACAATAATTTATATTTATTTTATGGAATATAATATCCATAAAATAAAAACATGTGAGTGAAAGCCAAAGGACTGCCTTTTAGAAGTTGGTTTGAGTCATAGTCTACTTTAGTTCCACTCTCAGAGTACAGTGACTGTAAAACAGTAATTTCTCTTAGGCTGCCTGAGTATATATCCAAACTGCAGACCAAATCTCTTTGTGCAATGATCTCTCTTTTGAATTTTAGGAAAAGTGACAGAAGTTCTTATTTTTACTGCCAATATAAGCTTTTTACCTAATTTATATCTCTCAGAAATAAAAACCATTATTTTCATGTAGATATGATGTTTATGTCTATATTATAAACCTTAGAGAATCTGCAGTAGTAAACTTGCAATTTTAATCCAAAATAACCTCCACATAGTCTCTCTTTGGGAGCAATTTTGGAGTATCTATTTATTTTGGAACTTTTTGATACTGTTTCCCTATGTATTTTAGGCTGGCCTTAAACTCACTACATGGCCCAGACTGGCTACATGGCCCAGACTGGCCTTGAACTTGCAGTAATCCTCCAGCCTTAACCACCCTAGTGCTGGTATTACAGGTGTGTGCCACTCCACCTGGCTAAAGTGTTTATAAAATTAAATAAAGTACATCTACATTCAAGAAGGTGTATGCTGACATCTTGGTCTCTGCATTAATACAGCACTTAGATTATACTAAAGAAATAATAGAAATACTAAATAAAATGTATCTGAGGTGAGATCTCAGACCTTGTATATCTTTTACAATAATTTTAGGATGTTTTGATTTATCATTCATGGGACGATGAACTTCTTTAAGAGACATTGATACCAGTTTAGGGGAAAAAAAGCAGATATCTCAATCAAACTTTTGCAGAACATTATGCATACTGGAGTCTTAAACTATATTTTCCAATAGCTATTTGAAAAATAGCCTTCATCTCGTCATAACTGAAATAATTCTGTTACCTGACAAAACTGTTGCTTATCTATATTATGGACTGAAATAGAAAGCTAAGGGAAAGAGAAACATTTCCTTAGTAATTTAAAGAAGAAAACTCAATGACAGTGAATAGTTGGCAACTGTATCAGAGGATAGAAAGTCATAGAGAAAGGTTAAGAAGCATAACATATTACTTTTCAATTATGTTTTGAGGAAACAAATATTAGAAAATTATACATATATATCATTACAAAACAAACAGAAAAGGAACTCAGCAGGAAACTTATTAGCATCTATGCAGAAAGCTTGGAACAACAGAGTCAATCTATGTTCTTATCTATAGTTTGACTTTGTAAAAAAAAATAATTGAGTCTTTCTTTTTTTAATCTTTTATGGCAATCTTTATCTAAAAGTAGGTTTATTTATCTTATATTTAATAGTAATCACTAAATAAGTACATTTAAATCTATATCCACTTTATTATTTAATTTGTAGTTGTTTCATGTATTACTCATTTTTGTTTTCTTTTCTAGCTTTCCCTCCAAAACTGAAGAAAGGTTGAACATACACAAGTTGAAATGACCTAAGTGGTAAGTAATGACAATAATAATGCTGAAAATAATAATAAATAGTTACAAATATGGGTGGTAAAGATTAAATGCAAAAACCATCTAAACTCTTTCAAAGAAAGTATTAGTTGTATAATAAACCAGAATAAAACTTATTCCAGACTTCTGATCAACAATAGAATCCAAGAAATCCTGAACACTTTCAAAAGAAAATATCAAATGCTGTACTTAAGCAACTATACAGCTGAAGTTAAAAAAATTCAAACAAATAATTCTCTATATTCTCTATATCTCTATAAATCTTAAATATATATCTCTTAAATTTATATCTCTATAAATTTTTAAAAGAAAGAATTCTAGAACTATGTGTAGACTTCAGTGATAAAAAGGATTAAACCAAGAAAGCAAATTAGGTTGCAGGAAGAAAACATGAGCAAACAAATTAGTTAGCTTTAATATTAACTGTAAATACATATAAATGGGAAGAGTCAATCAGTCTGATAATATATTGCCTACAAAATCAATGGAAGGGATGAACACTGGTGAGTAGGGGATGAAGCCTCTCCTCTTGATCAAATGCAACAGAAGATGGCTAACAGAAAACATTTTAGATATTTGCTTTTCTCAAGCATCAAATATTCACTAAAATGGCTAATATATTCACTAAAATCACCAAAAAACATTTAAAGCACTCTTTATAGAAAAAGTAATCACAAAAAGAGTTTTAAACATTATATCTGATACATGGCAACAGTTGTTTTACATTGAGACAGTAATCAATAGGCAAGCAAAATTCTTTTTAGCTTGGTTTAGCTTTTTGTTTGCCTGTTTTGTTATATTTTTTGAGACAGAATCTTGCTATGCAGTGCACACTGACCTTGCACTCACTATGAAGCTCAGCCTTGCCTTTAACTTGCTGTGATCCTTCTGCCTTGGCCTCCCTAGTACTGGGATTCCAGGCATATGTCACCATGCTTGGAAGGACTAAATTCTTGAAACAAAGTATTGAATTTACCCCAAGCTGTGGACATATCAGGGTGGAAATTTCAAAGAGAGTAAAATAGTTCCAGATAAGTAGTATCCCTGCCCTGTCAAAAACAAATGCAAAAAAGGATATCTCACATAAATTCAAACGCATGTATCTCCAACACAGCTCCTCCTTGGTCTGATCAAACAAAAACTGGAGGAAAGTCTGAAGAAATGGACACCATGCCTCAAGGGGTGCTGTTTAAGGATCACATAACTTTTACCTAAAAATCTGATCATATACTGTAGGCTGATGAGGGAACCATTGCTGGAGTCCATGTCCTTAGAAAAAACAGTTTTTTTCTACAGACATTCCACAGGTAGGATTCCTAAAATGTAAGTCTCCCTACCCTGTGCTAACATCTCTCTGCTCTGCCCACGTTTTACCTCCCCCACATAGTTTCCTAAGACAGTCTTGTCATATTCAACACGAATTGCTACTAGTGTAAGAAAATACCATCCTGTAGATGATATTAGCTTATTGTCCAGAATTTGTACTTTGACTTCTGAAACAGATGAGGAAGACCAGACAAGAGGAAGAAACTTCCAGTTGAACGGAAGCAATAACTTGCTGAATCTTTTTTAAAAAAATACTTTGACATTAAATTTTCATAAACACATACAAATACCCATATGCTGTTTGTTTAATAGTAATGAAGAGAGGGAAGAGCAAACGAAATATGTTACAAACCAGACCAACACAATAGCTTATTTAATGTAGAAACAGCATGGAACAATAGTCAAAGCTAAAATCCATTCTGTTATTTTAAACAATGAGGAAAAGGACAAAGAATTAAAGTGTCAAGAATGAGCTAGTAGGTACAGAGAGACTGATGCACCAGAAGACGCCTAAAATGGAGAATGAATTGATTGAACCTGTAAAATGTATTTAGAGAAATGATTGAAAAAAAATTCCCTGAAATGAAAAACCACATGGCCAGAATATTCTAATTACACTAAAATTAATTAAAAGATAAATTGAGTTGTACACTGTATGTTTAAAAAGTCCAAATATTTAAATGTATACTTCATTCATCTTGAAATAAAACAGAATGTTACTTTAAAAGAGAAAATTGTGATGGATTTAGTCAAAAAACCAAAAGACAAAAATACAAAATGTAAAACTGCTGAGAAAATATTGTTACCAAGAAAATTATATTCACATTAAATTCAAGTATAAAACAAAAGAAAGACATTCGCAAATACTAGAAAACTCAGATCAGACAACATCATGAATTCATTTTGCAGAAACTACTTATAAAAATTTAGCTGGCTATGAGACAATGAAACTGTATAATTCAGATATAGAGAAGGTGGTTAGCAGGGCTGATGGCATACATTGAAGATTTTTAAAGAAAAATTGTTAAATGAGATTGAAATGTTAAAAGCTTTAATCAGGTAAAAATATGTTCTAAAAAAAGTACATAGAAAAAATTATATATGTTTATAATGCTAATGTATTATCTTTAATACATAAGTTAATGTAATCAATTATTGTAACACAGAAAAATAGTTTACACAAAATATAAATAACAATGCATGTTGAAATTATAAATAGAATTTTAAAATAGAACAAATGAATTCAAGATTTTCAATACCTGTTATAGTGCAATTCAAAAGTATCTGTGGTATCAGCATTTATCTCCTGAAAGATTCAAAATCCTTTTTTTCTACTACTCCATAAAAAATGTTCTTGTTAACATCAAGAACAATTTGCCATATCCACTGGTCATTTCTCAACCTATGTCTTATTTGCTTTATCTGAAGCATTTAACATTTCAAACATTCCTTTAAACTGCCAAGGCATGATTTCCTTGTATAGGACATAATATATTGTTTCCTGATTCTTCTTTGACCCCTTGGCCCACACATATTAAATCTTTCAATTAATCTCTCTTATATAAGCATATATAAATCTTGTAGTGCTCCTAGATTTTTTTCATGGACTCCTTAATCAATGCATCAATGAATAACACTAATAAATCAGACACAGAAGGTTAAATATTACATGTTTGCTCATATATAAGAAACTCAAAGTATAAATAAATAGCAAAATAAAAGATAGAGTATAGGAAACTAGAAAGTACATTTTTTTAGAGAAGAAGAGAATTTGGAATATAGAAAGAGAGTAGTGTAAGGGAGGGAAAGTAAAAACAACTAATGAGATATATGCATGAACTGCTTTTGTTTTTGTCTAGATGTCCTCTAAAGCTTGATGACTCTCAAGGCAAAATAGTAATTGTTAGATTTTCAGTGCAATAAGAAAAAGATATAAAATTAAAAATTGCCTTTTTTCTGAGGACATGGAGAGAAACCCATGACTCTGACCAGGGTGGGGCTTAGGGCGGCCTTGGTAGTCCACGAGGAGCTGATTGGAACGCTCTGTGTGCACAGACAGGAAGGGGAGTTGCAGTTAGGGCTGAGGAAGAGGCAGGAAGTGGTAGGAATTTCCGTTTTGGCCTTCTGCCACGTTAGACCACCACCATGACTGTTAAACCACTGCCATGACTGTATAGTAATTTATTTTATGGCAAAACTCTTTCAGTAACAATCCTATTAATGACTTCCATTTGTTTCTACATTCTGATCTACAGTTCAACTATGGATTATAGGTAATGCCTTTCAATTCCCTGGAATAAAAAGTTTATATTAAAGGCAAAATTTTGAAGGACCAGTAAACCAATATGAAAGTCAAATACATGATAATATTTAATCCAAAATATTTGTTGGATTTTTGAAAACAAAATTTTCAAAGAGAAGTAACTATAAATAAACTTGAAGTTCAAAATTTTCAACCTAAAAATCTAACCAGATGAGGAATTTATCTATGATTGAAAAAAATCAATCATATCTGTAATAGTTACTATACTGTTTACTAAATTATAACATCATCTAGATTCATAACCTTAAGCAAACTCAAATGCAGAAATAAAAAGGATGGATCTATGAATTAAATGAATACATAATAGAATCAAAACCTCCCTTAAAAAGAGAAAAGAATTATCTTCCTATTTTATGAGACTCTTGTCACCTTGCTTGAAGATCATGGGACAATGTCACCTAGGCATTTTATTAATAAAGGGAAGCAAATTCTCTTATTATTTGTTTTCAAATTCTCTGACTCAATGCTAGTAGAATGGCTCTAGCCCACTGTGCTCTGAAGAAACTATATAAGTTTAGAAGCAAAAAAACACATAACTCAAATCTCAAGATTTTGATCATTTATAATGAAAATAATCTGAGAGCTATGTTGGGATGAATTCTAGAATGACAAACCAGAATAATATGTATATTGGTTTAGTATGTTTATCAGGGATTCTGAATTTAAGAGCTTTATGACATACTTTGTGACTTTATTAGTATTTAGCATAAACTCAGTGAGTGACCTAAACTAAAAGACAAAACTTCTGAGAGTTTCTTTGTATGTCAGACATACTTTTGAAATATTCCCAAACCAATATATGTTGTCTCACATGCTCTTGTTTTAAAATTACTTTGAGGTTTTTTTGTTTAGAGGTGTAGGTCTATGGTGTCTCTCCTTGAAATTCAAAAATGCCTGTGACTATATCAGAAATAACAGCTTGCAAACTAATTCTCATGGAATACTCACCTTTGGAAGTAAGCCACCAAACTGTGAGTATGCCAAAAAGCATGGGCTTGACAGATAGAGCTGTACCAGGCATAGTATCAGCTGAGGAACCAGTTGATAACCAGCACCAAGCATCAGACAAGTAAATAAACAAAATACCTGATGATACCAAGTCATCCCAGCTGACACAGAGTGTAACACATCCACACACAATTTGTCTGTTCATGAATAAAATATTGTTGCTATTATTTATATGTTTTAACCTGGTTTATTGCATAGTAATGACTAATTACAACACTTGGCATAATGTGTCAATTGCTAGCCTACTCTCTGTTGCCTGCTTTGTTTTGAACTGCAGCAAGTCTAAGTCCTTATAAACTGCATCTCCAGATCAGCAATTTTGCTTGGCACTTGGTTCAGTGAATAAGAGTAACTAGAGGATGCCCAGCGAATTCCAAGCAGGGAGCAGAGCCCAGAATCCAGCCCCAGGCCCTGATCGTGAGCTCTGGTGGAATCCCAGCTCAGAGGGAAAACTGGGAACTTCGCTCCCAGGCAGTGAGACCAAGCCCTGTGTCTGAGATCACCCTAAGACTCAGGAGAGGTACCTGCGGGCCTAAACGCGCCATGCCCAGAGAACTCCAAGCAGCAAGCAGGGCCTGGAATCCAGCCCCAGGCCCTGACCACACTTCGGAGACTGAAAAGGATATTAGAAACTGGAAGGATATTCCTTGCTCTTGGCTAGCAAGAACCAACATTATGAAAATGGCCATACTCCCAAAACCGTTATAGAGATTTAACACAATCCCAATCAAAATACCATTAACATACCTCACAGATCTAGAGAAAACATTTCTGAAATTCATTTGGAAACAGAAGAAACCTAGAATAGCAAAGGCAATTCTAGGAAACAAAGGCAAGGAAGGAGGCATCTCAATTCCTGACCTGAAACAGTACTGCAAAGCCACAGTGATAAAATCAGCATGGTACTGGCAAAGAAATAGACCTGAGGATCAATGGAACAGATGAGAAGATGCAAGCACAACTACAAAGACACTCAGCCACCTGGTATTTGACAAAGGGGCTAAATATGTCTACTGGAAGAAGGATAGCCTCTTTAATAAATGGTGTAGGAAAAATTGGCTCTCCACATGCTGAAGACTGAAAGTAGTTCCATGCCTATCACCATGCACACAACTAGTCTAAATGAATCAAAGACCTAAATATTAAAACAGAAATACTAAATTTACTGGAAGATAAGGTAGGTAGAAATCTTGAAGACATAGGAGTAGGCAGAGAATTCATGAACAAAACACAAACTGCACAGGAAATACTTCAAAGAATCAACTACTGGGATTTCATATTATTGAAAAGTTTCTGCACTTCAAAGGAAATCACCAACAGAGTGAAAAGAAAACCCACAGAGTGGGAAAGAATTTTAGCCAGCAACCCCTCAGACAAAGGACTTATATCAAGAACATATAAAGAATTGAAAAACATCAAGCCTCCCATATTCAAAGACCCTCTCCAAAAAATGGGCATCTGAGATGAAAACACAGTTCTCAGATGAAGATGTACAAATGGTAAATAAATACATGAAGAAATGTTCACCATCACTGGTCATTTGAGAAATGCAAATTAAAATAACACTGAGATTTCACTTCACTATGAAAAGAATAGCTGCCATCAAGAAATCAACTGGTAACAAATGCTGGTGAGGCTGTGGGGAAAAGGAACACTGCTCCACTGTTGGTGGGAATGTAGACTGGTGCAACCATAGTGGAAATCCATAATGGAGAATTCTCAGAAGACTAGGACTGAAAGCCCCATTAAATCCAGCTATTCCCCTCCTGGGTATTTTCCCAGAAAAACTGAAAATTTCATATCACAGTGATATATGTGCACCCATGTTCATAGCAGCACAATTGGTAATAGCTAAATCTTGGAAACAACCAGGATGCCCATCAACCACAGAGTGGATGAAAAAGATGTGGCATTTTTATACAATGGAATATTACTCAGCTATAAAAAAGATGATCTTGAGGCCTTCATAGGTAAATGGAGACAACTTGAGACTATCCTCATTAGTGAAATAAATAATCATATTTATAAATATCACATTGTGTCTCTATTGTAAAAAGTAATAAGAAATGTAGGAGTAATAAAACCCAAAATGTGTAATTATTATTATAAAAAAGAGAGGAAAAGAAAATGCTCTAAATGATATAACTGCATGTATGTTTAAATGTGTAAGATAGATGGCCATATTACTAAGTTTTTGTTAGATCATTGAGCAGAATTTTTTGCAGTTTCACTGTTTGAATGTCTACTTTGTATGCTTTCATTCTGTAACTTGAACAACTCTTCCCAAGATGACGGTATGTAATTTATCAACTACTGATTTCTTAGCTTTTTTTTTTTCCCTTTGGAATTCTGTTTTGTTGCTACCCTTTTTTCTGTTTTGCTTTTTTTCTCTTTAAAGAAAATTTTTTTAAAAAAGAGTAACTAGAGGCAGTTTGGAATGTGGGAGGAAAGGAAAAGCATGAACACTCAGCTTGCACATTCTCTGCTTCTTATAGAGTACAGTACATTTCAGTGGCTCTTATCTAATCCCTGGATCTAGTTTCCACCAGATAGGTCCACTATGGATTCAGCTTTCTTTGGTTACCTCTGTGCTTCAGCTGTTTTCTTCCTTTATACATCCAACATGCCTAATAGTAGCCGGAATAGTAAGGAGCTGACTTGTCCTTGTCACTCATTGGTTAGATTCTTAGATATTCTGTCACCCATTTAACAAATTTCATGGATTAAATTACTTCTGTTTTAATATTATAACTATATTTTTCCCCATGGGTAGATACTGCCTGGTACAAATATAGCTGAACCATATCAAAACAATAAAAAGCAAGGGCATTTGAAGTTAACCCACCATGTATGAATTTCTTACCCATTATCTAACCAAGGATCATTGAATTTGGGTTAGACTATTGCTCATATATGATCTTTAATCTTATTATTATTCTTAAATTCTTGAGTGTACTTGAAATAGATTCATTCAACAGCTCTGAGTACTGATAGATATGTCTGTATGAAGAGACAAGTAAAAGTCGTGGCATTGCCAAGATTCGTAAAAATTGTAAATCTAAAAGAAAATATATTCTGGTATGAAATAACAATGTGGTACTAATACATTATCCTTTAATCTGACTATTAGCCCAAAATGAAAAGAGATGCTGGTATAAATGTTGTTTTTCATGTGAACAAACTATATAAAGCCCTGGACTCTGTTTTGTGCCCTCAGATCTAACAAATAATTATTTGCATTCTATAAAGGATGAGTTAGCTTTTACTAGGCAAGGATAACAATAAAGAAAATGTAATTATTACCTTTGGACTCTTGAGGCATGCAAAAATTTCTTATAATACAAGAAATACTAACTATATAAGAAATAAGGGATAAATATAACCTCATCAAAATTAAAAATCTCTCCTTCTCAAAACAAAACATTAAGGAAATAAACGACCAAGTAATTAGGAAAAAAATATTTCCAAGATATATGACTTACAAGCAGCTTGTATGCAGAATAAATTTTTAAGACTCCTAAAACTTAAGAGAAAATAGTGTTGGGTCATTTTCACAGGAATCACATTAACAGGTAAGGATTTCTGTGTTGATTAACAACTAAAATCACATCTCCTGATACCATCACTTTGAGGGTTAGAATAGAAACATGAATGTTAAAGGGACACATGCATTTTGGCCATATCTGTAGTTCAAGGATAAAATGGCAAGAAGTTACAGTAGATGTTCTGCTGCTGTGTCTCAACTATTCAAGATCTATGCACAGTTAGAAAAAGTAATTACTGAAATAACATGTTTCACCAAGTCAAGACTTATAGAAAAATAAGATTATGTATTTGTTCTATGTGCATAACTCCTCTCAACTTGTTTAGGTCACATTTAAGTATTCCTTACTAAGGATATTTTGAACATTTTAGAAAAAGATCACAGTATATTCAGAAAATAAACTATAATTTTTTTTTCTTTAACTTAAAAAATTTTTAATTAATTTTATTATCAACTATTATAGTTTATTATTTTCTTTAATTATGAATCAAATTAGTAAGCAGCAAATGACAGCTCTTCTTTCCCAATAACAACTAATTGCCTCAAGAACATCCTATCATTTCATAACTCTGAGAGTGATAGGGTTCACATGGGTTACTTGAACTATGCCAAAGATTCCTGTTTGCTGCTGAAATATCTCCTCAACAATATAGAACATTTTCCTTTCTCCTGAATAAACCTTAGGTTCTACTGAAGTAGTGACTTCATTATGCATTATACATGTATTGGAATTTCACCATTCCTTTTGACATAACATGCAAAGGCAATTGTTTTGTTTCACTGTTTGGGTTTCCTAAAATAATTTTTATGGATTTTATTACTGAAAGTACCTGATGGAAAGGTTACATATATAACATTCCTGGGACATGACTTTTTGTAAACAATTGTATTTGTTCTGCTTACATATGCCAAAATCATAACTGTACAAAATACAAATAGCAAAATATAAAACTGAAAGTGTTCCTTCCAAATGGAAAAGAGGAAGTCTATGAGAATTTAAGCCATAATGCTTCAAAATGCATTTTTACATTATTGTTATTTTGTTATGTATTTTGGTAAATGGACTATCCTGGTTAAAAACTTCTTTATTTTCTGTAAATGCAAACTTTTCCCAAAAACATCCATTTAATAGAATGTATTAAATAGTTAAAAATACCTTGTGTATCACAGTTCATCTAACAGGGGCTTCTAAAAATTGACTGGGTACATTCATACCCTTTGCCTTTCCATGACCTTTTAAAATCACTATGTGGGAAATAAAGCAGACTTCTGGAAAATAGCACTAAAGGAATAAAGTGAAGTTTATAGGAATTTTAACAAATCATGATCACAACATAAAAGAGTGTTTTACTACTAAGTCAAACAAACCATTACTTAAAAAGTCATATAGAGAAATAAAAGTATAAATTGATTAGATAACTCAACTGTGTCTGCTTTTGGAGTTTCTAAAGATATAATGAGGAAAACAACATTTTCTTGCTCCATCTCCATACTACATTACCAGGAATGGAAATAAAACAACACAACAAGACTTCAGTTGTCAAATTCAACTACACGGCATCACAGAGTTAAGTAGAGTCTGGTTAAAATGTAGACAGAACATCCTCATCAAAGAAAGTACAGTGGAGTCTGAATTAATTGACATGGGCATGTTAGACAAGATATGTTCAGAACTAACAAGAAAGAAAGAAAGAAAGAAAGAAAGAAAGAAAGAAAGAAAGAGAGAGAGAGAGAGAGAGAGAGAGAGAGAGAGAGAGAGAGAAAGAGAAAGAGAAAGAGAAAGAGAAAGAGAAAGAGAAAGAGAAAGAGAAAGAGAAAGAGAAAGAGAAAGAGAAAGAGAAAGAGAAAGAAAAGAAAAGAAAAGAAAAGAAAAGAAAAAGAAACCGGATTGGATTGCAATTGGTTGAAGTTAGAAGAAATGTCAGCCTTAGAGCAGTAGGATATTACTCCAAAGAGATTCTTAACAAAGGTGAAATGCCATCAGCAAATGACTACACTTTCTCTAAAAGTGTCTCTCCAGTTCACTATTACAGACAAGTGAAAAATGAATATGAACTGTATTATTGATGTTCAATTATCCCTGGAAGATGAGGTCAAGGATTCAGTAGTGGGGAGTTTTGGTATAATCTTACAACTTTTTCAGTCCAGGGGTTAAAGAATTAACCTTTTCTGCATGGCAATTATTCCTCTACTCTGGAAAAAGTATTTATTAGAATATTATTTTTCTTATATAAAATGTGTTATTTTCAGCCTACTTATATAGAGACACAATAAAAATAAATTCATAATGTTATATTGCCTTCCCCAAATTGTCAAAAGAATACTTTTTTGTATATTGTCTTAGTCATACTATGCTCACTGGAACAAAATATGTGGTACTCATAATTTAAAAGAGGGGAAGTTTGTTATTGCTCACTGTTTCAGAAGTTTTAGTCCATGATTGGCCTACTCAAATGCAAAAACAGGTTGGCCCAGGAGAAAGGTGCTCCTGTCACTGTGGCCAGGAAGAAAAGAGGAAAGATAACTGGAGGAAGGGATACTCTTTCATGTCAAGCCCCCAGTAACCTGCTGCTTCCCACCAGACCCCTTCTCCTAACAGCACACTCAGCTATTGAACTCAATAAACAGATGAATCCTCTGATGAATGTAGCACCTTCAGGATCCAAGCATCTTCAAAAGACCCACTTCTGAGTATATGAAAACTTCTGGGACATGCTAGATCTAAGCCATAACATGTATATTTGTTATAGTAGTGCTTCCTTTGTACAGATACTGGAAGAAGAAAAGGAAGTAAAAATGGTTACAATGTGGTGTGTAAATGTACTAATTCCCCAAGATGAGTGTAGTTATTATGTATTACAAATCTATATTCATAAGAAAGAAACAAACAAAAAAGTATGGCTATAAAGAGTTAGGCTTATACTCTGCACTGGGGAGATTGGATAAATTGTGTCATCTAACATCACTCAAAACAGCTAGTACTGTATCCAGATTTTAAAGAAGACAGTGGACCACTAACAGCCCAAAAATCAAAAGGAAGGAAAAATATTAGGATACAAGTCTATCTGATCTAACAGACAAACAGCTTCTACTAAAAGAAACTATTTACTACTCCTTTTCAAATAAAAACAGCAATTAAGAATTTTTAAAAACATAAATAGAATTTTACTGGGTGGGATATTTTCTCACACAATTTCTTATCCATGTAGTAATTCAAAGTGTGACCTTATTTGAAAGTACTAAGATACAATCAGGTAAGATCTGGTCATGCTACGTTACGGTTGTCCTTATATAGTATAGCAGGTGTCCTTATTAGAAAGTCATGTCAAGACACATATACAGACAGAAATCTATCTGAAGAAGGAAAAAAGTCAGAAATTGGAGCTATGCAACTGCAAGCCAAGAATGCCAAGAGCTATGAAAACTATTAGAAGCTAAGAAGGCAGGAATTCTTCCTCAGAAAGAATTTGGAGAAAGCACAACCCCGATAATAACGTTTTCCTGAATTACAGCCATAGAACCATCACAGAATAAATTTATGTTGTTTTTATGCTTTTATTGTTGAGCCATTTTGTAGAAAACTTCCTTCCTAGCAGCCCTAAGGAAAAAAATACAAACAAAGGTGATATTATCCATTCACAACAGTATTTCAGAAAATAAATGGCCTTTTATTGATTTTGATAGCTTAAGATTTGATATTTCCTCAAAAGCATGATTAAAGACATAATCTTCAATCCAATTTTTGTATGGATTGGTCTATTCATTTGTTGTCAGTTGCCTCATTTTATATCTTGTTGGTCTCTGTATGGCCAACTGGAATTATTTGGCCCATCCTATTATCATTACTCGATTATACGCTGGACAAATGATATTTTTTAAAAAATGGTCGGCACAATTAATAACTTAAACTATCATATTGGATGTATGAGAATGATGACTATCAGAAAACCTGAATAAAACTTTTGACTGCATAGTCAAACCAAAATGAGACATATGTCACTAACTTTCCTTCTTTTGTACACACAAGACATATAAAAGCAATGAAGTAGCCAAACAACTAAACTCCATCATTTTTACTCACAACCATTGTCACTTGAGGGGACACTTGCCAAAGTAACAGACAAAGTAAGAATGGAATACACAAATTATCTTAGTTACTTTTCTCTCATTACTGAGACAAAATACCTGATGCCCAAAATTAAGGAAGGAAAGGTTTATTTAGCTCACAGTTTGTGGAGGTTTCAGTACATAATCAACTGGCTGCAAAGCAGGGTGGCATGGTAGAAGAGCAACAGTTCATGGTAATGGGTGACAGTAAAAGTAACAAGAGCAAAATGGGATAAAAGAGAGAGCAAGCTTCTTTCCCTTCCTTATATTGTATGCAGGTTATCTGCCCTCAGATGGATGTAGCATTGACATCCATAATTCTAGCATTCGACCATGAATCAATCACAGATTCTAAAAGCCCATCCTCATGACTGCATGAGCTTTGGGGGATATCTAGACACAAACCATAACACAAGTTGAGGAGAATGAATCAGAGAGTGCCCTCTTTTTTGTTAAAAAGAGAAGTTATTACCAGAAATATTTACACATGAAATAGGAGTCATGTCTCTAGAAGCTTCTAAATCTTACATTAAAACTGAGAAGCTAAAGCTATTCAAATATAAGTTGATAAAATTTCTGCATATTAATATATGAACCTTGAATAATTTCAAAAAATAGAATTATTTGCAGCTATGGTAATATTCTTATCCCACACTGAAAACTTATGACCTGATTTGGAACTTGCCGAGTAGGAAGGAATTAGTAGATTTCCAGAATAAAAAAGGAAATTCAGACAGGGGCAAGATAGGAGAGATTTCCTAAGTGAAGAAGTTTGGTGATTAGTTTCACAGCTATCAAATATAGACATACTTTTTGTCTTTTAGGTTTATGTTGAAGGCTGCTTTTATGTATTGTTTCTTTCACAGCATATCTTTCCTGTGTTTAGTAACACTGTTTTCTCACTAGGCAAGAGGAAATAAAACTCACACTGCAACACGATATTTCTGTATTCCTATTTTTCTATAAAGAAGAAATCAAATTCTCTCCCTCATTTGTATATTGGATTTATGTAGTGTCCATCAGCTCTGTACCCCATAATTTACCACTCTTATCAAGCTTGAATGAAAGGACTGTAACACAATGTATGTTTGATCCAAGAACATAAATTGTCTTTTAGTAAGGCCACCTGTTCTCAGAGCTCCTCTGAATCCTTGGAGCTCAATCTTAGAAGCTGCTGAGCATGGCTGATCTCACGCCTTACAGGTGCCCACAATATCCTTGATGCTAACATTGGAGGACAAGAGAGATCTATACTTGGGCACAAAGCAGATTTCCACAGGGACAGTTCATTTCCCTTTGTTTTGTAACCTGCCACAAAACATATTTTTCCCACAATACAGTGAAAAAATTAAGTTGTCATCAGTTGAAAATTACTATAAACTCTACTTATAAATTCATTGAACTTGATTAGATTCACTCAAGAGTTTCAGTGTTTTTGACAATTTAAATAAGAATTACTAAGTGGGTACCTTTTTTTTTTAAATCTGCTTTGGCATAATAGATACAAGAATTTCCACAATGGAGAAAAAACATTAGTAAAAGTCTTTTCCAGTAAAACAAACCCTGCTGTAGAAAGCATATTCAATTAGCAACCAAAATCTTAATTAACAGCAACATACATAAATAGAACACTAAACCTAAAAAAGACTCTATCCATACATCTTGTGCCACTTATGAAAACATAATCCTAAATCAAATTATTTAAACACATATTTGAAAAACCTGAATAGGACCATATGCCTTAGGAAACTTTTTGGACTAATAATTGTGTTATTGTAAGAACTGAGATTGCTGTCTTCACCATGACACAGGTGAAGGCAAAGAATGTGGCCCCTCCAATAGCCATGTACAACAGGTAAACCACACAGGAAGGCACAGAGAATAGCCCTCCCCTCACTGCTGCCAAACTGAGGCAAACATCTGGAGAAAGCGCTGAGACAAGAGGGAACTCCAGCAACACAGTAGGGTCCCAAGCAGAGCACACAGAATGGAGAGGGGAATAGTGGTATGAAAAGTCCAAATCAAGAATTACAATAAGAGACAAATGGTGGAAAGTTAGATGAACCAGTGTTGTTCTGGGTGACAAAGACAGGGAATAGAAGCAAGTGGGCAGGGCCACCTTGCACATTCTCTCTCTCTCTCTCTCTCTCTCTCTCTCTCTCTCTCTCTCTCTCTCTGTGTGTGTTTTGTTCTTTTTCTTTTCTTTTTCTCTCTTTTTCCCCTTTTGTAAATGGCTGGTGAGAACTCCAGCCACAGAAAACTATTCCCATCCCCCAAACTGAGAGAACAAGTTCAGACAATCTCTTGCTTACTCCCTCAATCTCTTCTGCCCTCTCCTCTAGTCTCACAAAGTGTGTGAGATCATGCTTTGTCCCCTCCATCTAATTTCTTTTCAATTATCTGCTTCTAATTTCTTTTCAATTATCTTTGTTTTATCCACTTCTCATATCTCCCCGTCACAGGGTAAAACCACTCTACTAAAAGAAAACACTTTAACTACAAGCTCTCAATTTATAATTTGTTCTGTTATAATATTGTAGATTTTGCTCTATGATTTAAGGTACAAAATTAATACTTATCACAATTTGTCAGTTCCTAAACTGTGCTTGAGGCTAGGGTTATTGTTTGTTTTTTTTAATTTAAAGAGAAAAAAACAAAAAGGATAGAAATATTACAGAATTTCAAAAAAAAGATAAACAGTAAGAAATCACTAGTTGATAAATTACATATTTTTCTTTTAGAAATAGTTGTTCAAGTTACAAAATTAAAGCAAACAAAGTGGACACTCAAGCAGTGAGACTGCAAACAGATCTGTTCAACAATCCAACAAGAACTTAGAAATATGTTTATCAATCCTATGCTAGTCTTATTGTTAACTATATTACCTTAACTAGGATGTCATATCTCTTATAACAAGTTCTCACTTTTGCAAAAATACTGGGAAACTCTGGGATAATAGTCTAATCAGAACCCACCATCAAAGAACTGGTGACTGAATCAAATAGATTATCAACATCTCACTCTTAATTAACTGGAAAGGCTGGTTCTTAGAATAGACACAAGCCAAGAACCCACTACACATAGAAGACAACCTTGATGAACATACTTTTCCTGGATTGGATTTACATAAGTAATACAGCCACCTACTACAAAAACTTTCAAGGAAAAAAATTTTTTTAAAATAGAAAATGGAAAGATGCAGAAACTAGATGCAATCTCAGACCTTTGACTACCCAGAACAACTCCAGGAGACAAATGAAAATGGAAGACATGCACCTGAGACTTCTGAAATGAGAGCAACTTATGTAAAGAAACTAATCCATAAGGCTACTGAGGAAATCAGAGAAGAAATATTCCTTTGATTTAAAAAAAAATAAATGACAACCATAAGGAAAGAATTGCTCAGCAAATCAAGAGTAGACACAGATTAAAAAAAAAAGAAGATCAAAGGGAAATGATGGAAAACTTGAATGAACAATATAGGAATACAATGCATGATACAGATTCAAATAGATACCCAGAAAATTAAAAATTGCACTGAATATTGGCAAAACTGCTTGAACAAAACTGAAAATAGACTTAAAGATATCATCACAACTCATGATCCTAAAAGAAAAATATCTTAAAAATAAAAAGGGATCATGAAACAAGACAATCTGCAAGACAATTCAAAGAAAAAATGTATGACTGATAGGAGTCAATGAAAAAGCAGGAGTCGTCTGATCTTGGGTTGAGAGGATAATGGTATGCAGTGTGACACCTGGGGGGATCTCCTTCGGAGGGTTGCAGCCATTGTTGATTCCTATGGTCTTGTTTTGAAAGTCCTATATTGTTTTGTTGGATTAGGTTTTATTCTCTTTTCTTTTGTTTGATTATGTCAAATCCAAAGGAGTAGCTATTTCAAAGATAGCAAGATATATTATGGTAGCAATTTTGGATTTACTATTGGCTTGTTTTGAAGTCCTTTATTTCATTCATTGTCTTGTTTTATTGATTCTATTCTATTCTGTTCTTTTTGATTTTTAGTATGTTCAAAGTTATCTGCAGCTATTTTGAAGACATCAAATGGCATTATAGTAACTATTGTTGATTTTGTAGTGTTTTTAGGCCTGTCTCTCTTATGTTTTTTTATTGGTTTTATTCTGTTCAATCCTCTTTAAAATAAAAAAAAATAATAAAAATACTAAAAAAAAGCAGGAGTCAAAAAAAATGACTTAAAAAAAACTATTTACAGAAATAACATAAAATTTCCCAAACATGAGAACAGAATCTGACAAAGAGATGTGAAGCCTATAGAACTGTAGTTAGCCATGACCAAAATAAATCTATAACCAGACATATAATAATCAATATATCAAACATCCAGCATAACAGCAGAATATTAAAAGTTGTTAGAGAAAAAAAAAGATCACCTACAAAGGAAAGTTCATCAGAATCACAGCAGACTTTACAACACAAATCAGCAGATCAAGAGCTCAGAGTGAAGCATTTCAATTCCTGAAAGAATACAACTTTCAACCTAGATTGATATAACCTGCAAAACCACCCTTGAAAATTAATGAAGAAATAAGATAACTTTATGACAAAGAACAACTAAAGAAATACAGGTCCACCAAATCAATCATACAAAAACTAGTGAATGATAATCTAGACAGATAAAAATGACCAGAATTCCAAGAACAACAATAGAAAGAGACCAAAAGGGAGGGCAAGAAATTTAAACATAAGGAAAAAGCAGGAAACCAACAGTGGAAAAATAATAGGTAAAAATAAGGCAATACATATCAACTATAACTATTTATATAAATAGTCTTGATTTACCAATCAAAAGAAACAAATTGGAAGAATGATTAAGAAACAAAATAGAACAATATGTTGTGTACAAGAAACACATTAAACCAGGAAAGAAATTCATAGACTGAAAGTTAAAGGATGGAAAACAATACTATATGCGATAGGAACCCAGAAAAAATCACGGATAGCTATTGTTTGCAGACAATGTAAGCTTCAAACCAAGAACAATCAAAAGAAATAAAGAAAGTCAGTACATACTTGTTAGGGAAAAACTTCAAGAAGAGATAGCAATCATAAATATGTATTCAATAAATACAGGAGCACCTAACTATATAAAATAAATATTAATAGGCACAAAAAATCAAAAAGCAATAAGAGAATTGTAACAGGACCTTAATACCCCAATGCAAACATATATATCAACTAGACAAAAAAATAATAGAACTGAACCAAATCTGTGAACAAATGGACTTAGTAGATGTTTACAGAGTGTTCCACCCAACAACATCAGAATAGACATTTTTCTCAGCTGCACATGGGATGTTCTCTAAAATAGAGCATATCCTAGTTCATAGAACATGGTTAAATAAGTGCAAAGGAAAAGAAACTAGCCCGTGAATAGTATCTGACCCAGTGCAATAAAATTGGAAATTAGTGACAAAAGAAACCACAATAACTCCATAAACACATGAAAATTAAATAACACCCTCCTGAAAAACCAGTAGGTCACAGATGGAGATAAAGAAGAAATTAAACAATATCTACAATCAAATGAAAGTGAAAATGCCACTTACAGGAACCTGTGGGACACAATGAAAGTAGTTCTAAGAGAGATATTTATAGTTTTGAACTCTCACATAAGGAAAACCAGTTGAACACAAAAAAACAAAAATGAACAAACAAATGCTACACCTCCAACTTCTAGATAAAAGAGAGCAAGTCTGGTCCAAAGCCTATACAAGGTAGAAAATTATAAAGATCAGAGAAGAAATGAACACAATCAAAATAATATGAAAAAATTAATGAATCAGAGTTGGGTCTTTGAAAGAATAAATAAAATTTATAAACCTCTAGCCAACCTTCTGAAAAAAAGAAAAGAAAAAGCTCAAATTCATGCAGCAAGGAATTACAAGGGTAAAGTCATTACAGATTCTATGAAACTTCAGAAGATCATCAATATCTACTTTGAAAGTTTTTAATCACAAAAAGAATGCACAGAAGAAATGGGGAAATTCCAAACAATGTATAGATTACCAAAGCTGAATCAAGAAGATATAAAAATTCTGAATAACCCAATATCCGTTAATGAAATTGAAAATATAATTGAAAATTACAAAAAAGAAAAGTCTAGGTTGTGAGGGATTCAAGGCTAAATTCTACAAGAAATTTGGAGAGATTTAGTGCCAATACGCCTCACAGTCTTTAATGAAATTAAAAGGGAAGCAATTCTCCCTAACTCATTCCTGGAGGCAAGTATTACCCTAATACGAAAACCAGAGAAAGACCCCACCAAAATAAAGAATTATGGGCCAATCTTCCCAGTGAACAAAGATGCAAAAATTCTCAATAAAATAGTAGCAAACAGAATGCAACAAATCATCAAAAAGAGTATATACTGTGCCCAAGTGTTATTCATTTCCAGAATGCAGGGAAGGTGCAAATCAATAAATATAATACACCATACTAACAGAGTCAAAGACAAAAATCACATAATTGCCTCAATAGATTCAGAAAAAGCTTTTGGTAAAGTCCAACACTCATTCATCATAAAAACCATACAGAAAACTGGAATAGTTGGTCTTTCTCCCAATCTGATGAAAGTCATCTATGACAAACCAACAGCTAACATCATACTAAATGGACAAAAACTGAAAGCCTTCACTTGAAAATTAGGAATGAGACATGTCCATTGCCTTCACTCTTATTCAACATAGTTCTTGAAACTTTAACCACAAGAATTTGAAAAGAGAGAAAAATAAAGGAATAAGGATAGGAAACAGAGAAGTTAAACTATCATTATTCATAGATGACATGATATTCAACATAGATGATCACAAAACTCCACCAAAAGACATCTAGAATTACTAAATTCAGTAGCATAGCTGGATATAAAATCAACACTCAAAAATCAACAGCATCCTTGTACACACAAAGCGAACTCACTGAGAGAGAAATTAGGGAAACCACATCTTTCATCATAGCATCCTCAAAAATGAAATACTTAGGAACTAATCCAACAAAGCAAGTAAAAGATCTATACACTGAAAATTTCAGTACTCTGAAAAAGAAGATTGAGAAGGAGCTCAGAAAATGGAAACATATCCCTTGCTCATGGATAGGAAGAATCAACATTGTGAAAATGGCTATACTAGCAAAACTGTTATACAGATTTACTGCAAACCCAATCAAAATACTATTAAGTATCTCAGATCTAGAGAAAACATTCCTAAAATTCTTCTGGAATTCTTCTAAAATAGCAAAGGCAATCCTGGGCAACAAAGGCAAGGCAGGAGGCATCATGATCTCTGACTTGAAATTATAGTATAAAGCTACTGTGTTAAAATAAACCTGGTTCTAGGGGGGAAAAAACAGACCCAAGGATCAGTGGAACAGATCAGAGATGCGGATACAACTCCAAACACACTCAGCCACCTTATCTTTGAAAAAGAGGCTTATTGCTCCCTGAAAAAAAGATAACCTCTTTAAAAATTGATGCTAGGAAAACTGGCTTTCCACATGCCAAAGACTAAAACTAGACTCATGTCTATCACCATGCACTACAGTCAAAATGGATCAAAGTCCTAAATATTAAAAGCGTTATACTAAATCTCCTGGAATAGAAAGTAGATAGAAATCTTGAAGACATAGGGGTAGACAGAAAGTCTTGAACAAAAACCAAACTGCACAGAAAGTACTTCAATGAATCAACAACTGGGATCTTATCTTATTAAAAAGTTTTGCACATTGAAAGAAATCACCAACAAAGTGAAAGGAAACCCACAGTGTGGGAAAAACTTTTAGCCAGCTGTCCCTCAGACAAGGAATTCTATCTAGAATATAAAGAATTGAAAAAAATCGAGACATCCCAAATGCAAAGACCCAATCCAAAAATGGGCACCTGGGATGAATATACACTTTTCAGATGAAGAAATACGAAGGCCAAATAAATTCTTGAAGAAATGTTCAACATCATTGGTCATTCAAGTAATGCAAATTAGAACTGTCCTGAGATTCCATCTCTCCTTACAAAGAAGGGTACCATTAAGAAATTACTAATAACAAATGCTAGGGAAGATGTGGGGAAAAGGAACACTTCTTCACTGTTGATGTGTATGCTGGTACAATCACTGTGGAAATCAGTGTGGAGATTTCTCAGAAAAACTAGCATTAGAGGTCCCATTTGTCTTACCTATTCCCCTTCTGGGTACTTTCCCAGAAGAATTAAAAACATCATACCATACTGATATATGTACACCATGTTTATAGTAGCACAAGTTAGATATTACAACAGTATGTAATAGCTAAATCTTGGAAAAACCCAAATTCACATCAACTGAGGAACTGATAAAAAGGATGTGATATTTTTCTACAATGGTGTACTACTAAGTTATAAGGAAGGATGAACTCAAGGCTTTTATATGTTAATGGATGCAACTAGAGAACATATTCATAAGTGAAATAAATCAGACTTCCACATGTAAACATTATATTGTCTCTCTAGTGTAAGAAACTAAAAGAGTAAATAAGTTCTAAAATGTACAATAGATATCATAAAGGGAAATTAAACTGCTCAGAAAGAAAGAACAACTGGGATGGGGGAAAGGAGAAAGAAAAGGGGAAAAGAAAGAACATATACTCACACACACAAGATAGCTAACATAATTATTCTATTGATTTCTATTAGTTCATTGAAAAAAATAGTTTGTGCTTACATTGTTTGATCAATTTTGTATGCCTATATCTTGCAACCTGAGTGACTATTTTGAAGAAAATGTGCAATATATTACCCATTGTTAATTTCCTACTATTTTGTTTTGAAATACTGTATCTTTGTATTTATTGCTTTTCTCTGTTTAAAATAAATACGAACTGAATGGGATCTACAAGAAAGTAGTGTTATTTTATATTTTAAAATTATTCTCACTTAAAAAATAAGTATTGACTAATGTGAAAAATATATATATCAAAAACAGTAATCATCTCTCTACAATCTGTACTCCCAGCTTCACTTCATACAGTTTGTAATTTTCAATACCCTTAGTATGTCTTTTGTCATAAATTTTTCATCTCTAAATAATACACTTTTATAAACATACTTGCATATCGCATAGCCAACTTGTGAATGACTTGGCACTTTTGAACAGAAAGCTCTATCCTATATTCCAAATTACTTACCCTACCCATTCTCTTAATATTTAAATTTTTAGAAGGTTGCATTTTCTTTGACTCTATAATGTACTAGGGCTTGATTTTTACTTTTTAAAATTTTTTCTGTGGAATTTATTCATTAGTCATCTTAGTTATCTATGTTTTTGTGATTACTGTTTAATATGCTCTAACAGATCTTCTAAAGCACAATCATTCCAAATTTCCTGGCATATCAGTTTCTTTTTTTCCCCTTAGACACTACTTTTCCACAACTATCCACAGGCCTTTTCTAATATTGACTGTAGAGCTGTGGGTACTAGGAATTACCCACCTTTGGGAGTTCCTTAGTGTATTTCATGGATGCCAACTCTTATTCTGTTTCTTTCTTAGCTCATTGTCCAGTATCTTCCCAAAATAGAGCTTAGAACACACATATTGCATTTTGATTCCTTGAAAATTTCAAGTGTCACATGGCATCCTCTCACTTGAGTGAATTAGGGCAAGCATAGGAAACTCTCCACCTTCCACGAATGCTCTCCCCCTTCAGCAGCCATAGGGAACAGTGGACTACAGAATGCTATAATCCTGGTTCTACTGTGAAGCACTCCTAGTGGCATGAACCCCAGTGCCTTCTAACATAAAACCTGCCCTTGCAGTCCTATATACACAGACTAGGCAATATGAGGCTGCTAACTTTAGTTATATCAGGTTCACCAGTCTCCTTTGCACTCAGCACTCAGGAGTTCTAAAATACACAAACTAGGATTTACATGCACAAAAATCATTCTTTTTGTTCCAAATATTGACCTCATCTAATTCTCCATCCAACATCTTAACTAGGGAAAGGCCACAGATCTTTTGACTTCTCCCTCTAGATCAGCCTTAAAACATGATACCATTAAACATGCTGAGTGAACAGATTTCAGGCTGCATTTTTCATACCCTGATGATTGTTTCTTATTGCATTATATTTACTTGAAAAATCCTTTCTAGTAAACCAAATATTCTTTCCTTAATATATTACAAAAAAACAGCTGATAATAAATGGAATTCTACTGTTTTTCTTTCTCTGTACATTGGGTGGAAATTTTTAATGCAAAACATTTGTTCTCATCAGATTGTTATTATACTTCTAAAATATTATGTTAGGTTGAAATTGTTTCATGTATTTTATCATCAGTTTTACTCCTAATCGATTTATTTTCCAAGTTGAAAATTAAATACTTTCAGAGATTTGAAGTCATTACTATATGGTCTTTTACTAAGAACTAGTATTTTTGTTGGAACATCCCACACATTCTAATCCCCAGTTGGGACGTATGCTCATTGCGAGCATGGTAGAATATACTAAAAAGGAGGCAAAAAGTAAATATATGTTTCAGAGTATGTCCAGAATATTCAGAGGAAAACTACACAATACACTATCTGGATGTAGAAATAACCTTTTCAAGGAAATATAAGACTTCACATACTCCCTTTACTTTTGCAGAAAAATGTTTCATATTTTATAAGTACATTAGGAAACAAAATTTATAAACTAAACATACACAAAAAAATGAAGATGCTTACAAAAACCCCTTTAGCAGCTAAAAGTGTCTATATTATACTCTAAACTAAATAGAAATATGTGATGCTTATCATAAAACAATACACTGTTTATCTTTAAAACATAAAATGACAATAATACTCTCAAACTACAATAATCATGTTATTGAGATCTACTTATTGGCCTTTTCTACTCCTTTATAGTCAATAATTGCTCCTACTTTACACTTTCCTTTTTATTAACCTCATCTCAGTGATATCTATGAATCCTGAGACTATTTTTACACAATTGTGGAAAGTAAAATATTGTCAAAGACCATCTAAATGTAAATATGTATAATTAAGAGAAAACTGCCAAATATTAAAAAGGACAGGGAAGTGGATGTAGTAAACTTTTTATATATTAGGTACCTGCACAATTTTGACTCTCCAGAAAACTGTCGGCATTTAACATCATTTTTTATCATGTTTTCATTGAGTAATAGTGACAGGAAGAAGAATTTTCAAGTTCCTGTCCTCTGTGATCCATTGATTTTTTTCTATGACCTTCTGTCTTGACACTGTTGGACCTCAATTTTACAATCTATAAAATCATTTCCATTAGATTTACTAGGGGACCCATTACTCTAGTATCTGGAATAATTCAGCAGGAAAACAAGGATGATACATTCAACCCATATCTCTTTATTATGAGTTCAAAATAATATATTCTTTCCACATTATTTACATCACCCTAAAATCTGTTTTTTCAAAGGTTGTATTTTATTTATTTTATGTACTTTATATGAATTTAACAGAATGTATTGCTGATGACTGAAAGGAAATTTAATAGTTTAATGTTAGATAAAAAAAATACAAAGTATGTGTCATAGAAAATATGGTAATAAAAAGGATTTTTGGAAATGTTTTTAAATTTTTTTCTTGCTTAAAAAAGAAAAAATCTCTTCTAATGGCACTGAAAAATAAGATATCTAGAATTCTTACAAAAAAATATTACTCTTTAGATAGCCTAAGTGCTCTACAGCCTGAAGATATAAGCATTTTCTGATACAGGTTACTAACCAGAAAAATAGAAGGGAGATAAACTCTAATGAAAATTGAGATTTTCTCTCAAAATATGCAGCATAAAAAATGTTTCTCATAAATTTGATGCAAAATATATCCAACTATACTGTTGTATTCTCATCTCGGTTTCATTAGTCCTTATGCCTATAGATGCCTTCTGCAAGAATCATAACAAAAGCCTAGAATCTTCTTCAAAACTTCTTTTTTATGTACTTTCTTAAGACTTCAATATATTACATTAATATAGTAATGGCACAAAAGGATTCTTAAAAATAATTTGATTCTGAAATTCAGTATTATTAGTAATGAGGTCAGCGTGATTATTTATTTACAACTTGTTATTTTAAATCTTCATTGTGAGAAAGTTGCTTTCAATATTAAAACTGGTCATTTCAACTCTATTTAAATTACCAATATTTATTTTCTTATTCTCCCGGTAATCAGATTGTAGAATTAATAAGATAAAAAGCACATATGAGCAATGATCAGAATATACATTGAAGTTTAATTTTTTTAAGTATTACAATAAAAAACCCTTTGCCATTAATGTGTGTCAAAATACTCCTCTTTTCAAATATACTTATCCCATCATTTTTGCCATTTTCTGTAGCTGTTCTGGAAATCCTCTTTCATGAGGATTTTCATGAGATGTGATCAAAATTTAGTGAATTCTAGAATATCATGCAATAGAAAGGCAGGCTGGTAGAAATATTATGATATGCTCTCATCTACCTTATTCAGCAGATCTGGCCCCATTATAACTTTTCCAAAGTCAAAATAACTGTGAAAGATAACATTTTGAATAAATTCAGGACATCTACACAACCACAAGTAAAGACACTAATGAGCTGCTTCAGAATGTAGCGAGAATGATGCCATGGGATAAAAGTGTTCAGAGCAAGAGAGATTAATGGCACTGTGTCTTTTATGGTAATAGATTCTTTTATTAAAAAAGTAAATATAAACCACATTTTTCTATCGCACCTATTGTACTACATTCCTAGTATAACAATAGCTCTACTGCATGGGTCCTATATCATTATGGCTTTGTTTTAATAAGTGATATAATTGTAAAATTAAATTTTATTTAAATATCACCCAAAATTGTTTGCACCTTATATATTCAGGCACAGAATCCATCTATATTAATTTCCTGAAGAAGTATCAAAAGGAACAGCACTCTATTTGTCCCTATTACAGATATTTTTTTATTTATTTAAAGAGGAAAAAACATGAAAAAGTAGAAATAATACAGAATTTTTTTAAAAGATAGTAAGAAATCACTAGTTGATAAATTACATATTGTCCTCTTAGAAATAGTTGTTCAAGTTACAAAATTAAAGCATACAAAGTAGATATTCAAACAGTGAAAATGTAAATAGCTATGCATGCATAAGCCTCTACATGTATCTCTATCTTTTCTGTATTAGAGGGAAAAACAAAACATAGCAAGACAAAACAAAACAAAACAAATTTCTATAAAAACATGAAACCAAAAAGTCATATAAAACCACAGTACAAGGTGATCTGCAATGGTAACTGTATTGTCTCTTATTACCTTTAATAGAATTGTCTATATCATTAGGCATAATTGAATATAACAGTATAACTGAACAGTACATAACAATATTAGTAAAAATAAATCATTGTAGACAGTATAAAACTTCAAAGGCAGGTAATAATCAAACCAGAGTGAATATTCTAGTGAATCTTGTCATCTTCAGTGTAGCTATCTATACTCTCAGACTTGATCCTATCAATCATAGTGGCTTTGAATAAAATCTATCAATACAAAACAGCAATCTAACAAACCAGATTCGATTAAGATGAGTCATGGTAAAACAGTGTAAGTTATACAGAGCTTCAGGTTAAGTTAATAGGAAATTAGGGATGATTACCATACTATATCTTGCTATTTTTGGGATAACTGTCTGTACCCTCAAATCTAGTACAAGCAGACAAACTGGAACAGAATATAATCCATCTAGGGAGAGTGGTGTGAGTAATGTGGATTTTAAATCCTGGTACACTATTAACAATATCCTCTGCCTTCTTTTTTTAGGCTATTCCTCCCCTTTCACTCTAACAGGGTGCTGTGCATTCTGGGTCCCACCAACTCCGACAGTTTTTAGATTGGGGGGGCAACCTGCTTTTTATCTAAGTGGTTTCAAAGCTTCTCACTCCTGAACTTGATCCCAAGTTGTATTCCTTCACCTACAAAAGCCTCAAGGTTTTCCTGCATTATAGCTGAGTAGTTCTCTACTGCACATAAGTATCCTGTCTTTCCAACCTATCTGCAGATCGTGGTCGAGTTACTCCTATTTCTCTCTGGCTCCCTATCACATAAAGCATTGTTTTCTCATATTTAATTTTTGGCCCATAAACCCTCTCTCAGGTTGATTATAGTCCCTATACAGAGCATCTCAATGGACCCCCACCTCCTTATCTACTCTGCCTTTTTATTATTTTTTTTTTTTACTGTATCAAGGCCAACCTTCTCTGCCTCATTTCTGCTATGCTATTTTTCTGCCTTTGTCTAGTTTTCTCCTTCATTGTACTGCCTGCCCCATTCATTGAGGCTTTTCTGCCACTATTCCTAAAATCCTGGTATTTTTTTTTCTCTCTTTCTAGAATGTTCTTCAGTATTCTCTGTAGGGTTGGATTGGTGGTCACAAATTCGCCCAGTTCCACTTTGTCATGGAAGCATATTGTTTCTCCATTAATTTCTAGTGACAGTTTTGCAGGGTACATCAATCTGGGATGGAGGTTATTTTCTTTCAGGGGTTGGAATACTTCACTCTAAGCTCTTCTTGATCTGATGGCCTGTGTTGAGAAGTCTGTTGTTATTCTGATGGGCTTACCTTTATAGGTAAGCTGTTTCTTTTCTCTGATGGCTTTTAATATTCTGTTTTTATATTGAATTTCTGGCATCTTGATTATTATATGTCTGAGTGTAGATCTGTTTTGGTTGTAGGTGGCTGGAGTTCTATGTGACTCACATAACCAAATATCATTTTCTTTTCCCATGCTTGGGAAGTTTTCCTTAATTATTTCTGTGAATAGCCTTTGTAATTCACCTGTTTCTATTCCTGATTCTTCATTCACACTTCTTATTCTTAAATTGTAGATTTTCTTATCATCTCCTAGCCTTTGTATTGTTACTGCCTGTTTCCTTGTTACTTTTAAGAGATCTTTCATGATCACACATTGCAAACTTGTCTTGAAGTTTTGATAGACTATCCTTAGTTTCTTTTAAGGAGTTTTGCCAGCTTTCCATGGAGTTTTTAATTTCCTGGTAGTCTCTTTGAATCTGCTTCATGTATTCTAGATTTTCTTTATATTCTTTATTGAATGTTTCTCTCCTTTTTTGTGTTCCTCCCTTCTTCTGTCTGTGTCTTCTTGAGAGGTGTTTAGGATTTCTTTTATTAATCTACTTATATCTTGCTTTATCTGATTTAATATTTCAGTTTTGAGCTCATCTACAAGGTCTCGAGGATATCTCTTAATGTCCATTTGAAGCCATGTCTGATGTTGCATGTTTGCTGCCCTCAGTCTCTTTGGTTTTTCCCCTCTCCTGGATCAATTTTCTCAGGGTTTTGGGCTGGGGGCTTTTACTTGTTTCTCTCTCTTGTCATGTTTTTGGTTTCTTCCATGTAGGTGTATAGTAGACGTCTCAGCCCCTTTCCTTGTTGGTTATGGTTCTTCTGAAGCACACTGGTGAGGGATTTCTGCCTCTCCTATTTGCTCTTGTCACTGAGGTGTAAGCAGGGGCTGCATATTTTGGCCCCTCCCCACCAGGCCAGTCAAACTTCAGGGGCCTTCACCAGGTTAGTGTGTGCTAGGCATAGGGAATTGGTTTGGGACAGTTTATTGGGTCCTGGCCAGGGGCGTGACCCAGGCCAAGCAAATCCCATGAATCTGCTCTGGGGAGGGAGCAACCAAATGAAGTCACTATTGTTCCTAGTTCAGGCTCCTCTTGCCCAATTCCAACATGTTGCCCATTTGGTCATGCCCTTCCCATGGGGGGGTTCTTATTCACACACTGATCATGGATTATTTAAGGTCCCTTTGTTAGCTCCATTCTTTGTTGGGCTCATCAACCCCCAACTTCATTGTGGCTGTGGCTCCTGTGAGTCACAGTGGGAACAAGTTTGGGTGGCTCTGTGGGTCGTGATGGGTCTTGGCCAGCATGAGTTTGGGTGGCTCAGTGGGTCACAGCTAAAGCATTGTGTCCACTAATTTTAGCTGTTCCAATTATAGCCCTGAGACTGCATGTTTGACAAGTTTTTTTCATTTTAATTTCTTCCTGTGTCAAGAGGATGCCAGTTTTTTTCTGGCATATGAGTTGTTTCTCACTGGGAAGCTCTGTTTTTTGTTGCTCACTGATTGGCCGTGTTTAGATCCTCTCTCAGATATTTTAAACTTTATTATTTCTTCAAACTGCTACATATTTTCCTCAAGATTATTTTGCAAATGTTATCTTTTGCATTTAATAATTATTAACATTTTTATATACAAGATTATACATCTTTTTACTATTAGTATGTCCCTTTACTTATATGAGAAAATAGCTATGAACAAATGTAAGATATTGTCATGATTTATTGATCCAAGAGTCACTGCCTTTGATTAAATATTTGGGTACATCTGTGAGTTCAGCTAGATGAGTCATAGATCAAGTTATTGATTTAACTTTATGTACAGCATTTTGATTTTGTTTGAAGAATGAGATTAAAGTGAAAACTGTTTTTGATAATGAAATTACTATTCAAATTATATAATTCAGGGTTGAATTATCACTTTGTCTTATTTTACTAAGCAATTAAATTAGGATGTATATTTTCAATGTGTTGGTCTCCCTTATTTTCATACATAAAATAATTCCTTCATTGCTCCCTATGTGATTTTATTATCTTGATTGATTGAAGCTACAGAAAGAGCCTAGCCATCTATCACCTCTGTATTGTAATCCTGCCCTGCTCCCTTCTGTAACCTCACCATATTGTGCACACTTGATAGACAGGAAAGCACAGTGGCTCTTTCTAGGCACCTTTGTATGAGTAATTTGGTTTGATGTTTGCTTTTGTCATCCTTGTACATCATTCCCATAGTGTAGCTCAAAGAGCAAGAGAGAGTTGTCCAGCACTCATGTTCACTGCCACTGTATAACTTTAGAGGAAGAGAAAATGAGGTAGGTACTCCAGTATCATATTGTGATGTCTTGCTAGAAATCACTATGACATCTAACTAGTACTCAGGTTTCTATTTTCATGTCAACTACACAAAATGACAATTATACTGAATTTTTGACAATCACTTAAAATGTTTTAATACTTTTAGGATTTGATTTTTCATTCTGAATTTCTCAACTTTTGCTGAATCTTTACATAAATATTAGAGTTAAAACTATTTTAGAAGACTTTATTATCAAAAAGGAAATTTATTATTTTGCCTTATTATAATTAGATAACAATACTTAACCTGGGTTAATATTTAAATATAGAGTTATGTGTAGTCCTTAGTATAAAACAGATTATTTCTTTGAAAATATGCACCTGTGCATACACATATGTCCATCTACAATATCCTATTTTATATGCACTACATCTGAAAACTACATTGGAGATAGTTTAAGAGAAAAATTTTGCTTGAATCAGTATTCACTTTAATCAAAGATATGAGAACTATTTTGGCCTTTATTCAGCATACAGGCAAAAACCCAAAAGCAGGATAAAGCAAAATACAAGAATGCCAGAGAGAATGAATATGTCAAGAAATTTTGTAAGTAAATAACTATAGGTATTTCTTAGAAAAAACCATAATATCAAAAAACAAGCAAAATAAATGATAAAGTATTACAGAATTTTGAAATAAGGAAAAATGTGTCCTTTGTATTCCATTTGAAGAAGTTTGCTGTGCTTAGACATTTCAAACAGAAAGTTTACATAGAAAGTTCCTAGCAAAAGTTTTGAGCTAAAAAGATAAAGAAAAATGTGCAAGAATAAACTGATAGAAGGATCAAGTTGCTTACACAGGAAAAATATTATGATGGTCTCTGATATCTACAAGTAAATAAACATAAATATTTTAATAATATTGAAAATGGGAATTATAATACCATATATAATCATATTAAATTAAGCATTTAATAGAGTTTAATAGATATTTAATAATATGTAAACTTTAATATTAAGCATATATACTTGGTCAGAAAACAAACAAAAGGCACAATATATAAAACAGTTTTATAATGAATGGATAGCAGTTGAACACAGAAAACATAGGCGATAATATATAAACATGAAATTAAGAGAAATATTTAGATAAGACTGAAGCTAAGCATCTCTGAATACATGAATAATAATTACACTAAAAGATTTTCAGAATTTGATGAAGTATAAAAGCATACATATATACCCAAATATTATGAAGAATTATCTTTTTAAATTCATGAAATTTTTAAAGATAATAATTTTATATACTAAATCTTAACATCTAATTTTTTAAAAGTCAGGATTTGAACTTTATGTAGCAAACTTACAGAGAATATTATATTTAAATGGTTACAAATTCTTCAATTAATTCCATATAATCAAAAAAATAAATCTAATGACAACCATATTGATACTGTCCTTCAGGGAAAAAGACACAAATATAAAGTTTGAGTAATTTTTAAATGGATGAAACAAATGTAGCAAAGATATAAAGCATTTAATGAAAACTTTATATGATTCTATATAATAAAATTTAAGTATATAAAGTATATTTCATTCAAGAGATAATAATGAAAATAACTAAATAAGAGATATTAAAAGGAAATGTAAATTATTACTATTTAAAATTACTATTGATAAAAAAATTATAATTAAAACTAAAATGGTACATTATTACTATTACTATTTAAAATTACTACTATTACTATTAATTAATACTATTTAAAATTACTATTGATAAAAAACATTATAATTAAAACTAAAATGCTACATTATTTTTCCTTTTTGTTTCTAAGATTCTTTTTGGGAAGCTAATATTATGCATTCCTGTGATAAGGTGGGCATTTTCTGGAAAATCATGATATAAATAACAACATTCTTCAAACATAAATATCAATAAATCCAGTAACTCCTTTGAAATAATTTTTACAATAATGTAGTTAAATATGCACACAACAATTTAAATGCAAAATTTTCATTGCTATCATCTTTATCATAGCTAGAGAATTGAATGTAGGTAGATGTCCAACAAATATGCAATGAGTTAATTATTATGACATGTATGTAATAAAATATTAAGCAGATATTTGATAGTAGTTTGGATTCATATTTAATGTTTTAGATAATACTTATGTTAAATTAAAAACAATACATATTTTTGTGACCAATATTATTTATTGTTTTTATTGAAAAATGAAAGTTTTTTATATTTATAGAGTATGACATGATGTTTTGATATATGTATTCTCTGTAGAATGGTTAAATCAAGTTCATTAGCATACACATTACCTCACATACTTATCATTTCTGTAATGAGAACATTTAAAATCTACTCTCTTGGCAATTTTCAAGTAAAAGACACTTTGTGGGGTTTTTTTTGTTTTTGTTTTTGTTTTGGTACTGGGGATCGAACTCACAGCCTTGCACTTGCCAGGAAGGTGCTTGTGCTGCTAAGCTAGACCCCCAGCCCGACACTTTGATATTAACTATAGTCACCAAAATGTGTAATATTTCTCTTGAACTTGTTCCTGTTTGCTAATTGAAATGTATCCTTTGACCAATATATCTCCAATAGTATTAAAAATTTTATAGTAGTTATATATATTAATGTAATAAGATATCAAATTCAACTTTATTTATAAGATTGGACCAAAACTGATAAATAAGCCTAAAAGTTACTATGAGAACTTACCAAGGTAATTACTAGAAAGAACTTCAACAAATAAGAAATATGAAATAACTGCTTTTGTAGATGCAGGCAGATATCCTGTAGAATTTGCTAAGACAGAGCTGAACACAAACCATTACCCAGTCTTTACTTCTCTGTGTCTTTCTCCTCATCTTGTCATATATTTGCATGATAGTAGGATATTGGCCAAGAAAGATGACTAAAGCTTTTTATCTTTCCAAAGTGGGATCCAGGAGAATCACTCATAGGTATTGTGGTATCATATAGAACAAGGAGAATGATGTCTTAATAAATATCTTTACTTTTACAGTAGATCACACTTTGCCTATGATGCTCATTTGAGCAAAGGCTGCCATATACTTGGAAGAAACAGCAGGTCAGAAGGGTACCCTTCCTGGAAGGCTGAGGCAAGAGGATTTCTATGAATTTGAGGCAGGCCCTGGGGCTACAGAGTGAGTTCAAGACCTGGCTAAACTATAAAGTGAGACCCTATCTAAAAAAGAAAAAAAAAAGCAACCATGAACGATCTGTGGTAACCCTATTGCTAACACATAAACTTCACTCTTCTAAAGTGCAGGTTTACACAGGAGAACAGTGTAAAGAGTGAAGAAGTCAGGTCACTGACAATGTCCATGATAGTGAACTATGCAGTTGGAGGCTCCTGTCATAACAAATACACATCCATCTCCCAGCATTAGGAAACTGCTACACAATGTTGTCAGACAAACAGAATTAATGAAAAGTCTTTCTCTCTCTCTCTCTCTCTCTCTCTCTCTCTTCTCAACCCCACTCTAGTGGTCCAGAACACAAAAAGTTGAAAGAGATAAGGAATTTAGTTATCCCAAACAACAATGTTTTTGCATTCCAGGTTAAGTGAACATGAATACAGATGAAGAGATACAGTGAAGAACAAGTAGGGATGAAGGAAGGACAGCAGCAAAGCTTTATACTACATATGGGGTTGCAATTTTAAAATAAAATAGACTATACTGAAGCTTATGGAAATTGAAAGCAATTTCTATCTTTGCATTTTTCTGAAGGTGTGCTTCAGAAATGAAGGGGAAAAATAAAATTCAACAGCAACATAAAAGGGGACAATTGAAGAGAGCTAAAATAATATACTTTCTGTAATCCACTGATTATAGATTGTTTAATTAATTGGATAAGATGTATAATTGCTGGATGAAAAATGAATAATCAAATAATTGAGTAGCATTATCACTTGAATTATGCTATATAGTAATTTTGAATATGGTCTTGAAAAGGACTATGCTAACTAATTTCATTCAAATAGGTCAATTACTCAATAACCTAGGAGTAGTGGTAAAATATTTTATAGCTAACATTTTATGACAACCCTAAATTGTAGTCTTAATAAATTTCTATTTCAATTAAACTAGTTAATGTCTAATGCCTAGCTTTAAAGTTTTAGAGACTAAATTATCTACTCAATCTATGGCATGAAAATTAAGGGTTTCATCTAATTATCTAAATAAATATAAAGATAATTCTTAGGGATAGTTTTGATCTAGCTCACAAGTCCCCTCAAAATTGCCCTTCATATTGAAGGGTAGAGACAATTCCTAGAAGAAAATTCAGGCTCTTATTTTATTACTTCATTTACTTTGCTTCTATAAAAGCACAGTGATCATTTATCAGTCAATAACTAGGACATGAGCCTACTCAGATACTAATGAATTATATAGCTCAGTAAACCCAGGCTATGGTGTTAGACCCAGACAGAAAGTAAACATGGTGTCTTGGTTACTTTTCTCTCATTGCTGGGACAAAATACCCAACACTCTAAATTAAGGAAGGAATTTTATTTAGCTTATGGTTTTTGAAGTTTTCTTTCCAAAATCAGATGGCTCCAAGGAAGGATGGCATGACACTGAGGCAGCATTTCTAGGCAGCAATCAGCAAAATCAGCCAGAGCAAAAAAGAGGGCGAAAAAACCTTTTATTCTCCCTTATATTGTAAGCAATCTACTCCCAACACAGGGCAGATGTAGTACTCACTGCACCTCTCTGCCCTACTCTTGTACTCTTCCACAAGCTGAGTGTATTTAGGAAGTAAGGATCCTGGCTCCCTGCTCACTTTCTTAAATTTCTAAACTTCTCAAGTTGACACAATGTATCAACCATAACAATCCACCCCTTGCCAATTTGGCAAGCAGACTCATTTTTTGAATCAGTTTCCAGATATAAGACATGTCTATTTTTAACATCACAACTTGAGCATTATAACACAGGTTTTATAATCCTTAAGAACCAGTATTAAGTCTATCCACACTATATTACATTAGAATCAAAACATTTTGTCCTTGGCTCCCCCAAAGACTCACACACATCCCTTTGTGCAAAAGGCATTTAGTCCATCTGCAAGAGTTGCCAAAATCCTAACAGTTTTAGCATTGCAGAAAAGTTCAAGTTCCAAATCTCCACCAGGATGTAAGACAAATCTTAGCTGCAAGCCCCTGTACCAATGAAAACAAAGTTAAACACTTACAACCTGCAATGGCATAAGATAAACATTACCATCCCAAAGGTACAAATGGGAAAACAAAGCATTGGGACACAAGCAAGTCCAAAATCCAGCAGGACAAATGTTAAGTCCTATAGTTCCATGATCAGCATTTGAAGAAATCTGTGGCAAATTATGAGCTCCAAGTGCTTGTGTGGTTCCACCCTCACAGCACTTCTGGTGGTTGCAGCTTTTCTCTTAGGCCCACTTTGCTTGCTCCTTGCAGCTTTCCTTAGACAATCCATGTTCCTGGCTTTTCTAAACTTCTGGTGTCTTCACTGCATCTTTTTGGTTTCACACTGACAGCTTTACACGCTTCCCTCTCAGGGGCACATTGCCTGGTCTCTCAGGCCTTCTGAAATTGGAGTGGAAATATTTTTAACCTCAGAACTCTTGTATTCTGTATGTACCTAAAACCAGCACTATGTGGATGATGCTGAGATCTGCTGCCAGTGGGAGCAGTAGCCAGGTTTTCCTCTCTTGGCTGTAGGGGTCAAGTGCCTGGATTGTTGGGCACTCTGAATCCAATTCTGAGGAACAAATTTCTTATGCAACTGCCATTCTGGAACATGGTACCTTGCAGCTTTTGCCTCAAAGAAGTCCTTTATTTCTTCAGTTTTGAGGCTGCAAAGGTTAGAGACTTGCTGCTTTTTGTGATGCCTTCAGGCTATCTTTTCTATTCTGTTCCTTCTCAGCAATGAAGGTCTGAGCTCTATCAGCACACAGCTTTACTGGAGCTTCCTTTCTGGCCAAATTCACAAAATTTTAAATCATAC
Organism: Hydrochoerus hydrochaeris; assembly: GCA_004027455.1. Classification (NCBI taxonomy): domain Eukaryota; kingdom Metazoa; phylum Chordata; class Mammalia; order Rodentia; family Hydrochaeridae; genus Hydrochoerus; species Hydrochoerus hydrochaeris. The sequence goes on from PVLA01000119.1 coordinate 148,930, forward strand.
TGATAGGTTCTTTGCTTTTGATTAACAACATAAATCTATCTAACAGCACCCCCCCAATAGCCTTGCCACATGGACATAAGCAAAATACAGACACACTTTATGCCAAGCCGTAACACATACTGTCTGGAGTCCAACAACCAGTGCAGTCCTTCTTCCCAGTAGAAATCTCCCAAGCGTGATCTTTACTGGTTTTTTGCTCTTCTGAGCTCTGATCAGAATCCTATATAGAATAGCCTAAGCTGTTTAAGCTCCAGCCCTTCAGGCGACATCTCCAAACCTTTCCAAACCCTTACCACAAGCCATTCCCAAAGGCTGTTGAACCACATAGGTGTAGTCACAGCAATGGCCCCACTTCCAGTTCCAATTTTTTTTTTTTCTTGTACTCACAACCTCACACTTGCCAGGTAGGTGCTTGTGCCACTGAACTAAATCCCTGGCCTCCAGTTCCAAATTCTGTCTTGGTTACTTTTCTCTCAATTCTGGGACAAAATACTCACCACCCTACATTATAGAAGGAAAGGTTTATTTAGCTTACAGTTTCTGGAGGTTTCAGTCCATCATCAGCTGGCTCCAAGGTAGAGTGGCATGGCACGGGGTAACACTTCAAGGCAGCAGCCAGGAAAAGCAGCCAGGATAAAAAGGGGGAGAACAAGCCTTTTCTCTGCCCTTATATTGTAAGCAGTCTATCCCTCTCCCAGGATAGGTGTAGCACTCACATCACCTCTGTGCCCTCCTGTTACCCAGGCTGAAGATATTTACAAAGGGTCCTGGCTCCCTGCTGAGTCTCTTAGCTAAATTTCTAAACTTCAGTTGATGCAGTGTATCAACCATTGCACTCTCTCTGGGCCTTCTCGGCTAAGGGAATTTGAGCAAGTTATGTAATTGCTCAAATTCTCTCTCTCTCTCTCTCTCTCTCTCTCTCTCTCTCTCTCTCTCTAACATATAAAAGGGACTGATATTTTCTTGTTATAAAAAAGATAACCAAATATTTACAAAAATTGCTTAATCTATCAATATTAACCAAGCCAATGATTTTGAGAAACTGTTATAAGTGGCTCTTGAATACAATGAAAACTATATTTGAGGTTTTTTAAAGTGATAAGCATCAATTGTCTCACCTTTTCCTAAATTATATTGCTTTTTTTACCTTCATACCTGAACAATATTACTTTAGTACCCTCAGAATTTTCTGGATTATTTTTCAGTACTTATACAACTCAGAGTAAGCAACGGATAATAAATAAGACTGCATATGAATACTCCTTATATGAGCATACCTCTGTGATACGTTTAAAATTGAATCTCATGCTTGCTTTGGTAGCACATATACTAAAATTGGAACGTTACAGAGAAGATTAGCATGGATGACACAAATTTGTGGTGCGTTCCATATTTTTTTAAAAAAAGAAAAAAAATTGAATCTCAATAAAATTCTTTTTCCTTTCCCAACCAAAAGAACACATATTGCCTTTCAACATGCAGTAAGATCATAGTCTTTTTTTTTTAGTTTTACATATGGAAAATAGGGTACTGTACTAATGTGGAAACCATGTTAGACTAGAATTTAACATAAAAAAATCTTCCTCCAATATTTTTCTGTTTTATTATTATAATTAAGGTAGATCAATTTAATCAAATTGTTTTGTTAAAACAAATATAGTTTACATTCATTTAGAAGACTAGATCTAAGCTACAATTAAAGTAAGCTTTCTTATCTCATGAAATTACCATTTCTTTACCAAGTGAAATGCAGTCAATCAGCATTGACTAATCAGGTTTAGCAATGCTAGGTCTGTGACAGGTAACCCTCAAACCTCAGGTGATTAGTACTACCAATGTGTACTGTCTCATCTGTGTCAAAGAACATAGGGTCCCTAGGGCTCAGAAGAAAAGCTGAAAATTCATATAGCCATTCAGAGACCCGATGTAAGTGATATTTGCCCACATATGGCTTGATGCGTACATGGAAACATCCAGTAGGCAGGGACAGAGAAACAGAATTGAGAAGCAGCTTTCAATTGTCTCTCAAGCCAGGAAATGTCACTTTTGCTCAGATGGAAAGAATTCACACCTCCTATCCCCCAATAATCAAAAGAGATGAAAAGCATCGTTTAACTGTAATCACAAAAAGGTGAAAATTTGATAAGCATCTGTCAAGTTTTTGACACAAATTTCATATAAATGCATGGATTTTATGAATTTCACTTGGTAGAGATTATTTGTTTTTTATTACTATCAGTACAAAAGTTGCTATTATATTTCCAGTGTGAAATTCGCATTGCCTCCTGAAAGGAAGTTAAATCTGAAAAAGAAATCCTTTTATTCTAGGCAATGAAAAGATGTGAGACTCTTCTTGATCTTTATTCAATACAGGGATTCAAGTAAACCCCTAATTCCTTTTAAATAGAGAATAGTTGTAAAATCCAATATAAGAGGACCACATTAAACACATGAACCAAAGTTACTGCAACTTCTGGGGTACTTTTAGAAGCAACAGAATAGGAAACACATGAATGGAAGTGAAACTTATTGTTGATATTGTATGTTGCTATACTTTTTTATGTAATAGTTTTATTAACTACTGAGACTCTCCATGATCTTAACAGCAGTTTCTTTAGACATCAGTTAAAACCTTCCCAGACTTTGTTGAGAGCATTTCATGTGAATGATATTTTAGTTTAGGTATGTTTGAAATATACCTTTTCACTTCTGGCTGCAATTAGAAGTTGATCTATGGGTCGTCTCCTTCACCCAGCTAGCCTCTTTCTTGGTATCTTCCCTAAAGAACATCCCGCCACAGCAATATATGCACAGTCATGTTCACAGTAGTACAGTTTATAATACCTAAATCTTGTAAACAACCCAAATTCCATCAAATGATGAATGGATAAAGAAGATGAGGTGTTTTTATATACAATGGAGTACTACTCAGCCATAGATAAGGATAAATTTGAGACATTAATAGATACATGGATGCATCTTGAGACCATACTCTTAAGTGAAATAAATTGAACACATGTATGAATACCACATTATTTCTCTGGTGCAAGAAACTGAAAGTGTAAATAAGAACCAAAGGTTATAATAGATATGGTAACATAGGAAGACAATATTGAAATGGAAAGGAGAGGGGGAAAAGAAAGGAAGGAAAAGGAAAAAATAATAAATTAAAAATAAAATGGAAACAAAGTTTTTGTAAATAAGAAGGGGAAGTGGAGTAGAAGAGAGGCGAGAGGAATGGGGAAAAATAAGAATCAAGATATATCATATACAGATACAAGATCCCTATGATGATTGTACAGCAACAAACTTAATGATAAAAATGATTTTAAGAAAGAAGTTCATCTAACTGCTGTAACTAATACCCAAACTGTGTCAAAATTTTCTTTATATAGTAAATAGTATATTTTTCCTAAACACATTCTGTATTCAATTATAGGGAAAACATAGCTTATGTTTGCTGTCAAAAATTACTATAAAACTCAAACTTTATGCAACCAAGTTTCAAGTTCCTTTCTGGCTTCACACTTTGAACAGAAAAACATCATCATTTATTTTTATTACTGAAGACTGAAATTCTAAAAGATATTTTGTGTATTTCACATGCAGGGTCCTTTCTATTCCCAAATTCATTCATATGCAGAATTACCCACAATATTCTGAAGAAAACAGGATGTCATTCTCTAAATGAAACACTTGGAAGGAGGATTATTTCTATTTCAAGCTTCCAGTTTATTTTAATTTATTTGCTGATAGAGCCAAGATCTGCAGGGAACAGTCCTACATTCTCATGCAGATTCTAAGTGAAAAATCAGCATCATGACCTTTGTATTAACAGACACATTATACCTATAAAATAGAGTATTTTCTTCATATGTGCCAGGGTCCTTGTGGCTTCAAACCTAACCACTCAACATTACTACAGAAAAGCTTCATTAGTCTTAAAAAAGAGCAGTTTTCACATGAGTCAATGAGAATTTAAGTGAATACTGAGCTTAAAATGAATTGTCAAGAGTATCAGCATTCAAAATAGAGAGAAAATGTATGCTTCAACTTATGCAATTTTTGTCTGTCATTCATTTCCTAATTTAAAATCATACTCTAGTGTATATTATCAAGAGGGTGTTTTGACTTCTTGGAGTCCATTTCCCCTTTGTGTTCCATTGTTATCTCCCAGAGTGGCCTTAGGACAAATCTTATAAGGAGACTGAGTTTGCTACTTGCATTTGGATTGCACAAGCTCCTAGCATGTGATCAAATTAGAGACTTGGCACTCTTTCTCTGTTCATGCTCATTCTCTTCCCAGTCTTCTAAATCACAGGGAAAGACAGATAACCATTAGCACTTTTTGAGTAAGCTATATGATGCCAAATAAGAGAAGATCTGATATTTCATTAGGATACAAGTTGTCACTGCCTTGGGTGAATCACAATTATTTAAAAGTAGGAGGAATGTTGAAATCACTAGCATGTCATTGTCATGGATTGAGGAGGTTCTGAAACAAACTTGCAACCTGAATGTTTACCTCAGAAGGGGAAATGGATTCTGATTATAATATCTTTTGATAGTGTATAGCTTTGTGTAGTTTATAGCAGGTGACAAATAAAATACATTCATCTATGTGAGTTAGATGGCACAGGTATTATCTATAATTTTCAGATGAAGAAATGAAGGTCTGGTAAATATAAGCTATCACCCCTGCATCAGAATTAGTATGAGCCAAAGCTCACATTTTAAATCATAGGGTCCCTTGATGCAAAATGTTAGGCTCCCTTTTCTCTGTAAGTGGCTTTCAGATCATATTCAGTGATACAGGTCTCTGGAAAGGAAATTCAGGGGCCACTATAAGCAGATAAGTGAAGAATCAAACAGAATATGAATGTTACTGGCACCCACTCCCACTTCAAAGGCATTTCTACTGACTGTTTAAATTGGGATTTCATGTAAGGTTATATTTGAAATTTTGATACATAAATATATATAATATATAATAACTAAGCAACATGAACAATAACAGGTTTTAGGAGCCAACTTTGCATTACATCTTGTATAGTTTTCCAAACAGAGACAGCTCAGAATGGTTCCCACACACCGGAGGGTCTGCCCAGTATACCTTAGATGGGTCCCTCTGTAACAAGTTTTGGATCTGGCCACAGATGCCTGAATTAAGGTTGATATTTAACCCAAAATGACCCAATTTCATTACTTCTTACATATAAAATCAGATAGATACAGAGAGTTACAGCTGGAAACTCTCACCTTTAAAGAGGACACATGCAGCCTCTTAAACTAGAGGACTGCTCAGGTTGCTTCCCACCCTAAAACCTTTTGGAGTTTTAATTGTTGGTGGGCTTTTTTGTTTGTTTGTTTGTTTCTTTGAAAGAGGATCATGCTAGGTACCACAGGTTGGCCTTGAACTACCTGCATAATCCATTCCTGGCCTCTTGCTGCAGCCTCCTAAATGCTGTGATTACGATGTGCATCATCACAGCTGGCTTGATGTTTCCTTCTTTTGACTCTCTGACAGTCCCTTCTATTGCTTAAGTTATCTCAAGTTTTTGTTTATCATCTCTTTTGCAATCAATAGTACATAAGAAAACAATAATTTAAACAAGAACTAATTCAGAACTATTTTTCTTTGAACACTATATTTTAATTTTTATTAACATATATTTGCAATACATATTTCCCATGACAAATGGGCACATGCACATAAAAAATTTTATTCTTTTTTATTCTCATCCCCTCCTCTCTTTCCCCTTTCCCTTCAATTGCAGGTTCTCTTCCCTTGTGCAAAAGGAAAAAATATTTAATTTCTAACATATTTGGTCATAAGTCATAAATAAATCTAATAGGTATACTTTAATAATTTTCATAATTTATTTCTAGTATACTTTCATAACAAATACAAATGATCCAAATAAAGGTAAAAATTATCCTCTGTAAAAGCTAGTAATTCAGTGTTTCTCAGATAATCATTCTTTTTAATTTCTATCTCTACTTTTAGAAATGCATTTTGATATTAATAGAAATACTTAGTGCTTTGTATGGTTATTACTCTGCTAAATTATTTGAAAATAGCCTAATTATTTTTGTAAAATTAATAAGCATGAAGATCACAAATATGGTCTTTATTGCATATCTAAGTCCATATAATAAGAGTATTAAAGTGTTTGATATATGAAATAAAATGTCCTTTATGCTACACAGAAGTTTGTGTGCGTGTGGCTTTTTAAATTAAATTTATTGATACATTTTAGGTATATATAATGATCACATTCATCATAGGAATTTGTACCTGTACTTAATATAACCTGATTCTTTTTTTCCCACTCCACACTCTCCCTTCTACCCTTCTCTTCCTTATTTACAAAAGTTTCATTTTCATTTTCTCCTTTTCTCAGTTTTATTTTTCTTTTTCCTTCCTTCTTTTCCACCTCCCCTCCATAGTTATCCTTCCCATTTGGACATTTTCTTCCTATTTCAAAATAAGTATTATACATTTTTATCCTTATTTACACTTTTGGTCTCTCACATGGGATAAACAATGAAGTATTTACACATATGTCCAATTTGTTTCACTTAAGAGTATGGTCTCAAGGTGCATGCATTTACCTAGAAATGTCTCACATTTACCCTTTATAGCAGAGTAGTACTCTATTGTGTAAAAACCTACATTTTCTTTATCCATTCATCAGTTGATGGAAATTTGGGCTGTTTCCAAAATTTAGCTATTACAAACTGTACTGCTATAAACATGGGTGTACTTATATTGCTGTGGTATGATGCTTTTAATTCTCTGGGGGAGTTAACCAAGAAGGGGAATAGCTAGGTTGAATGGAACATTTACTTCTAATTGTTTGAGGAATCATCACAATGATTTCAAAATGGTTGTAACAGTCTACAGTGGAGAAGGGTTCCTTTTCCCCCACAGTCCTACCAGCATTTATTATTGATTGATTTCTTCATGATAGTCATTTTTTTCTGCGGTGAGATGGAATCTGAGCATTCTTTCCATTTGCATTTCTCAAATGACCAATGATGTCGAACATTTAAAAAAATATATTTATTTGCCATTTCTACTTCTTTCTCTGAGAAGTGTCTATACATTTTTGATTGGGTCTTTAATTTTGAAGAATCTGATTTTTTCTGAGTTCTTTACATATTCTAGATAGCAGTCTTTTGTCTGAGAAACAGCTACCAAAATTTTTTTCCTATTCTGTGGATTGTCTCTTTTCTCTTGTTGATGGTTTCTCTTGCTGTGCAAAAGTTTTTTTGGAAAATGAGATCCCAGCTGTTGATTCTTCGTAATATTTCTTGTTTTGTTAATAAAATCTTTGCCTACAATGTCTTTGTGAATTCCACCTATTGTACCTAGGTGTATATTTAGTGTTTGTTTTAATATTTTATTCTTTGATCCATTTTGATTTTAGTTTAGTGCATGGTGAAAGATATGGGTCTAGTTTTAATGTTCAGCATGTCTAGAGCCATTTTTCCAACACCATTTATTAAAGAGACTGTCTTTCTTCCAGTGAAGGTGTTTGGTATGTTTCTCAAAGATAAAGTGATTGAGTGTGTTTTGAGTTGATTCTGCATCTTTTAATCTGTTTCATTGATCCTCAGGTATTTTTGTTTTGTTTTGTTTTGTTTTGTTTTTTGCCAGTACCACACTTTTTATCACATTAGCTTTGTAGTATTATTTTAGGTCAGGATCTATGATGCCCCCTGCTTTACCTTTGTTTCTCAGAATTGCCTTTCCAGTTTTAGGTCTTCTTGCTCTAAGTGAATTTTAGTATTGTTTTCTCTAATTCTGTGAACTACACCATTGGAATTTTGATTGGGATTGCATTACATTTGTACAATACTTTTGGAACTATGGCCATTTTCACTATATTGGTTCTTCCAACCCAAGAGCAAGGAATATCTTTCCATTTTCTGATATCCTCTTCAATCTCATTAGCAGAAGTTGGAGGTAAATGAAATGAGTAATTTATATAAAGGAAGATGTTACTAATGAAGATTAAACTTCTGAAGTTCTATTGTATTTCACAATATATTCTTAACTTCAAGAAAAAGAGCACATCTTGCGCAATTTTTAGCACCTATCATTAATCAATAGACTACTTTAAAAATAAAATTTCTGTGGTAAATTGCTGAACCTGATCACTTGGAAAGTATTCTAATTATTTTTATGATTCCTTCTTAATGGTTGCACACTCTCCCTTATGTTTTTTCACGTTATCATCAATTCATAATGTATTACATAACCTTTCAGCTGGTCTTTGTTTCTCTGGCTATGTTTTCTTGTCAACCCATATCCAATCTAATGTATTTCTAGCCCAGAAAATTATTCCTCATAATTGCACATACTGTTTTGATCAGCTTACTAAAATTAATTTTAAAAATGGTTTGATTTCATTTTCAGAAAACAATTTAACACTTTGAAAAGGCATTCCAGGGTCTCCAAATTGATAATACTTGGCTCAAACACAAAGTACTTTTATAAAGCTGGGAATCCTTAATATGTTTTCTCTAATCTCCATAATAAGCTTAATGATACCTAGTTATTCCAGTTTTACGGCTGAAAAAACTGAGGCCAAAAGAATTGAATGAATCTTCCAAAGTCATACAGCTAATAAGAAGAGGCATCTGTCTTTGAACACAAGTCTCTCTAGGTTCCAAAAGCTATTTAATGAAAAACAAGTTTAGGAAAGTAATATGTGATGTATTCATCTTGGAAATAAAGTTTCTATTAACATTCCAAAGAATGAAGCATTGCATAGCAACAAATGTATCCAAGTTAGATTAATTTGGCATATTCCAAACATAGTGGATTGCACCGTTTTTCTGTTATGCTACTTTTGTCACTAATAGACTACAGTAGTGGTATTATTTGTCAGCCTAATACACATCCATGTACCTCTTTTAATGGCTTTTCTAAGACACTGTTTCTACTACATGTGGCCATAGTTATATATGTACCTTTTTTTCTCCTTAGTGCTAGTCCCATTGTTCATTGAAATCATGTATCTAGCACTTTGAAACTAGTAAATGATGCAGGGAAAGCCAAGTAGAATCTTTCCTGTGTATGGAAAAATTTCCCTCAGAGAGGCACCTTTATGTCACATTTACATAAAATATTGAAATGAAACATAACCAAATAATGAAAGAGTAACTGAAACTTTCCTATGTCCAGCTATGCCTAAAGAAACCTTTGTTAGAATTTCAAAAAACACAAATGTCAAAGAATTTCCTTTTTGAGCAACTGAATTTGAATTGAAGTTTTACTGATGTCATCAAAAATTATCCTGAGACATAAGAATATTTAACATTTGTGTTGCATGCAATATACTTTGTCAAAAATAGCACAGATTTATGTTTTACAGAGTTTAATTACCTTCATAATATTGTAAGTTTCAATAAGCAACTTTTCCAGGTGTCTTTTGAAATATCATTTCTTTGATACATGATACATACATAACTGCTCACTGCAATGCTGCTAGCTGTTTTCCCTTGTCGTGGTTTATCATTACATATTTACCCATAATGAGTTTGAATCACATTAATGCTTACCTTGTTACTTCAGCCTAGTCTTTCATCTCATTCTCTAGAAGCTTTGCACCTAGGTAAGGATTTTTGCTAGTGATTTATTAAACTTCTATGTTTAGATGAAGCTTATACAGAAATGATAAAAATAAGAGAGGAAGAATACTACAAACATTTAGATAAATTCTAGTTTCAATGCCATGCCTTGAGGAGTTGTAATACAGAGGTGTTCATAGAGTTATTCTCTCAGAACTAAAATGGGTCTCATTCCCTGAGGGCAATTCTTTTTTTTTTTTAATTTTTAAAAATTTTTTTATTCAAACAGAAACAAAACATGCAAAAGTTAGAGATAATAAAGAATTCAAAAAAAAGTAAACAATAAGAAATCAGTAGTTAATAAATTATATATTGTCCTCTTAGAAATAGCTGTTCAAGTTTCAAAATTAAAGCATACAAAGTAGATAGTCAAACAGTGAGAGGGTAAACAGCTATGCATGCATGAATCTCCAATTTGCCTGTATGTATTCCTGCTTCTTCGTTCACGCTTTTTATTCTTAAATTGTAGATTCTCTTGTCATCTTCTAGCCTTTGTATTGTTACTGCCTGTTTCCTTGTTTTTAAGAGATCTTTCCTTTCATGATCACACATTGCAAACTTGTCTTCTAGTTTTGATAGTCTATCCTTAGTTTCTTTTAAGGAGTTTTGCCCACTTTCAATGGAGATTTTAATTTCCTGGTAGTCTCTTTGAATCTGCTTCATGTATTCTATATTTTCTTTATATTCTTTATTGAATGTTTCTCTCCTCTTTTGTGTTCCTCCCTTCTTCCATCTGTATCATCCTGAGAGATGCTTCCTGAGAGCATTTCTTTTATTACTCTACTCATATCTGGCTTCACCTGATTTAATATTTCAGTTTTGAGCTCGTCTACAAGGTCTCGAAGATATCTCTTAATGTCCATTGAAGCCATGTCTGATGTTGTGTGTTTGCCACCCTCAGTCTCCCTTGTTTTTCCTTCTCCTGGATCAGTACTCTCAGGCTTCTGGGGTGGGGTCCTCCTCCTGCCTCTCTCTCCTGTCATGGCTCTGGCTTCCTCCACATGGGTTACAGTGCAGGTCCCAGCCCCCTTCCCTGGTGGCCACGTTTCCTCTGAAGCAAGCTGGCAAGGGAACTCTGCCCTCTCCTGCCTGCTCTTGTCACTGAGGTGTAAGCAGTGGCTGTATTTGCCTGCTGCTCCCCACAGGGCCAGCCAAACTTCAGGTGCCTTTTCACCCAGTTAGTACTTGCTAGGCACAGGGAATCAATTTGGGATGGCTCATTGGGTCCTGGCCAGGGGCATGGCCCAGTCCAAGCAAATCCTATGAATCTGCTCTTGGGAGGAAGGAAACAACTGAAGTCATGTCCCTCCCAGTTCAGGCTCCTTCTACCCTATTCCAACATGTCACCCATTCTGTCATGCCCTTCCCTTGGTGGGGGGGTCTCATTCCCAGCACTGACCATGGATTAATGAAGGTCCCTTCACTGGCTCTGCTCTCAGCTGGGCTCACCAACCCCCAACTTCAGCACTGCTGTGCTTCCTGTGAGTGGCAGTTGGAATGAGTTTGGGTGGTTCTGCTGGCTGGCTAAGATTCAGGCCTTTGCAAACTTGGCAGGTTGCCATGAATGAAAACACTGTGTCCTGTAATTTTTAGCTGTTTCAGTTGTAGTCCCGAAGCATTTGATGAGCTTTTTTGCATTTTAATCTCTTCCTGTGTCAAGAGGTTCCATCTCCCTCTGTCTGGGTCTCTCCAGGGTGTTTTATTCTGGCAAATGAGTAGTTTCTCCTAGGAGGCTTTGTATTTTGTTGCTCACTGATCGGCCATCTTGTCTTCTCTTCCCTGTGGGCAATTCTAAGGAGAACCTGTAACTGCAATAGTTAGCACCAAAATGGTGAGTTTATGATTGCTAGTCAACTGTAATCTTGAACAGCTTCCAGAATGAATTTGAAGTAGCTCTGAGAATACATAAGTCCTGCATCAAATTAATTTAAATAACTCAGTTCAATCAAAAAATATGGTGACTGCTTTTTTTTTCTCCTGGTACCAGGGATCAAACTCATGACCTCATGCTTGCCAGGCAGGTGCTCTGTGCTGCTGAGCTAAACCCCCGACCCTCTTTTTTATTTAATTATTACAGTAAACAACATATTTCTGTTAATCACCTCGAAACATGTTCTCTTGCTTTGAACACACTTACCAGATCCTATCATTCTTGCTACTTTCTGAAGCAGTTTTAGAAGTGCCTTTTTATGTCTTTACTTGGTTTGTCATGGTTGTCTTACTATTCAGGAATTTATTCAGAACATTTGCCTTGCCTTGGGGAACAATTCAAAAGTGCCACAGATCTAGTGAAAAAGATGGATGAGAATATCTTAATGTTCTATGAGCCTTCCTTCCCACTGGATTGTACTGGCAGCAGGATTTTCACTATCTTTTGAACAAACCTCATAGAGACATGATGACCTAAGTATGCTTAAAGTCAAGAGGAGTATTTTAAGGGGTGTTAATGTCAATGTCTTTTATTGTGATCATTTTATTCAAACACACCATAATTTTGGATCAACTCTTATAAATTCCACTCTGGAATTTGGCCTAGAAATAATAATACATTCTTTTTCATTGTGAAGTTTGGAGGTGATATATTTAAAACTTGTCAGATAACTGGCACTCAATAGCTAATAAGTTTTAATCATATGCATGTATAGTTTGATATAAAAAAAGAATTTAATTGTAAATTTTAACTAAAGTTTCTCTCTTTAAACAAAAAAGCCAACAAGGATTACATATTTAGCACATGTCAAATTGCTTTTCAATCTTCATTCTTCAGTGGTGTCCTAAACTCTAACCACAAGGGAGGTGACCCTAAAGTTTTAGTTCCCTTGGTTCTAGGCTATTCTCTCAAGTCTCTGCCAGTCCATCTTTAATTTCCCTTCTATATTAATTTTCAAGATTGCTGTTGTAGTCAAGGTTTGCAAGGAGAACAAATACATACAGGACACATAATTTATAGCATTATTTATAATGGTCACCCAAAGAGTCAAATACAAAGAAAGTGCAGGAAATCTGTCCACAATAATAAAGATCTAGAAATTCCAGATTTCTAGAAATTGCATCCCATGGCAATAACCTCCATGAATTCAGCTGAAAACCAAAGCTGATAATAGTGCCTCCCACAACTCTAACTGGAGGCCTAGCGCCCACAACAATGACTCATGCAAGTCTATTTCATGGATCTGTATTGTGTAGTCCCAAAGGTCAGTGGTGGAAGCTAGAAAGTTTATGCCTTTGGGGTGAGGGATCAGTGTTAGGAGGATAAGTGTTCTACACTGAAGCCAAGAAGCAATGCTCAAAATAAGGACCTGGGCTCCCATAGAAATTATCACAGCCATCCTCAGAGACAATGAGGTCCTGAGCCCCTCCAATAGTGGGAACAGCTGAGTTCATCTCAGGAAGCCAGCATGATAAGCTTGTCTTGGAAACTGAACAGCACACCAGAGACCTTCCCTTCCAGAGCCAGGAAGTGATGCTCAGTGTAAGGACCAGAGCTCCCCCAAAATGAACCAAAGCCATTCTCAGAAAAACAAGGTTTTGAGCTCCTCCAACAATGAGAACAGCCAAGTTCACATCATGGAAGAAACTGCACAAGCTCCTCCAGGAGAACCAACAGCTCAAAACAACAATAACGCTTAGGAGAACCCACAATGTTTCTTTTTCCTCTCCAGGTTTCCTTCTGTTTATGATAGCAATAGTCATCAGGTAGGCCATCCATGCTCAGTACCATGCTGATTCAATTCAGGTGGTGTTAAAGTGGACCACTAGTTCCCAATCCACTACAGTTGCCATAACAGAGTACCACAGTGTAGCTTTCATAGACATCAATAATTTATTTTCTCACAATCCTAGTGGCTGAAAATATAAGATCAATATGTTGGTAGCTTTGATATTTTTCTGCAACCTGTCTGCTGGGCTTGTAGAATATGATCCCCTCCATGTCTTCCTGTGAACTTCCCCCTGGGCATGTTTCCCTCTTACAAGGACACTAGACATTTTGAATTAAGACCCCCACTTTGTGACCTCATTTTAACTTAATTTCCTCTTTAAAGATTCTTATCTCCAAATATGGTCATATTCTCAGATACTGGAGCCTAGCCCTTCAACATATAAAAGAGGGGTGAGAGGAAGTGCCACAATTCAGCATGTTATCAAAATCTCCTGGATTTGGATTCTCCTGGCTGGCTATGCCAACATGTTATTGGGAAGCTCCTAAAAGTCACTCACCAGTTAAACATTACTGGGTTTTGAATTGCTTGCTCTCCAGAAGTTGCCTTCCAAGTTCTTCTTGAGGGTCTTGAACAAAGAATTGAATGAAACAAGCAAAAGACAATGGCAAAATTTATGTGAAAAAAGTGACAGAAGGGGAGAAACTGACTCTGCAGAGGGAGCTTGGGCCAAGTAAAAGAGGAAAAAGACAAAATAAAAGAATACCCTGGAGATAATGAAGGGCTACCATGAGAAAAACCAAGCGCTTTATGTCTGTGTCCTTTAATACTCATCTGTATCTCAAGAAAACCCATGAAAATTTCTACATATGGGTCCTGAGAGGTGATATTGGGATCACACACTCAGGTTGATGTAAAATCTAGATCATCTTACTGCAAACTTGCTTGAGCTCCTGTGAGAAGCCTGCATGCAGGGCTTTGGGAGCTGTTGTAATTAAACCACCCCCCAGCTTTGCCACACCCTAACCTCCTATGTCAAGCACAATAATGACTTTACCTTATTTTTTTTATTTTGAAGAGAAGAAAACCAAAGAAATAAAACAGAATAGAGTCAGTCAAAACAAAACAATGGACATGAAACAAAACTTCAAAACAAGATAAAAGAAAATCAATAATGGCTCCATGCCTTTTGTTATCTTCAAAATAATTGCCCATACCATCAGGCACAATAAAATCAAACAAAACAGAACAGAATAAAACCATTCAAAATAAAACAATGAGAGCTATACAAGACTTCAAAATGAGACAATAGGAATACAACAGTGACTACCATAATGCATCTTGTAATCTTCAAAGTTGCTACTTATATAATCAGAAATAATAAAATCGAGCAAAACAAAATAAAATAAAATCAATTAAAGAAAACAAGCAAAGTAATACAGGGCTTCAAAACAAGATGATAGGAAATCAATAATGGTTACCATAATACATTTTATTATTTTTTAAATAGCTTTTCATGCCATCAAATATAACAAAATCAAACAAAAACAGTATGCAACCAAGCTAAACAGAACAATGAAAACAATACAGGGTTTCAAAACAGGATAATAAATTAACAATGTTCACTGCCTTCTCTTTTTGGACATTTCCTTCTCTTTCGCTTTCATAATGTCTACTGTGCATTTTGGATCCCAATAACTCCTTTAGTTTCTTATACTAGAGAGACAATACAATGTTCACCCATGTAACTGAACAATTTCACCTATGAGCATATCTTAAGTAGTGCCCATTTACCTACAAGAGCCTTGAAGTTATCTTTCTTTATAGCTGAGTTGCTTTCCATTGTATAAAAATTCCATATCTTTCTAATCCATTCTGAAGTTGATGGGCAAGCCACTCCTACTTTTTTTCTGGTTCCCTGTTGAATAGAGCATTATTTTTTCCCCTTTAATTTTTAGTCTATGAATTTCCTTTTGAGTTAAATGTGTTTCTTGAATAAAGTATATTGATAGATCCTATATCCTGAACCACTTTGCCTGTGTTTCTTTTTATTGGTGAACTGAGGCCATCTACATATATGGTTATGGCCAACTTGCACTGGCTCATCTCTGCCATGCTATTTTCTTGCAATTGGCTGCCTATTTTTTCTCTCCATTCAATTGTCTGATCCCCCTCTGCCGCTATTCCTGGAACTGTGGTTTTCTTTAATTGCTCTCTAGAATGTCCTTCAGTATTCTTTTTAGGTGTGGTTTGGTGGCCATGAATGCCTTCAGTTGTCATTAAAGTATCTTGTTTCTCCATTAATTTTGGAAGATAGTTTTTGCAGGGTATATCAATCTGGGTTGCATGTTGTTTTCTTTCAGGACTTGAAATACTTCACTCCAAGCTCTTCTTGACTTGATGGTTTGTGTTAAGAAGTCTGTTGTGGTTCTGATGGGTTTTCCTTTATAGGTGATTAGTTTCTTTTCTCTAACAGCTTTTAATATTCTGTTCTTCTGCTGAATTTCTGGGATCTTGATTATTATATGTCTAGGTATAGATTTATTTTGGCTATGGCTAGCTGGAGTTCTATATGCCTCACTTATCTGTATGTCATGTCCTTTTCCCATGTTTGGGAAGTTTTCTGCTATTATTTCTGTAAATAGACTTTTAATGTCATTTGTGTTGACCCCTGCTTTTTCATTGACACCTATTATTCTTAAATTATTTTTCTTTGTTGTCTTGCAGCTTTTGAATTATTTCCTTGTTCCTTTTTATTTTTAAGAGATCTTTCCTTTCATGATCATAAGCTGCACACTTGTTTTCAAAGTCTTAAAGTCTGTCTTCAGTTTCTTTCAAGTTATTTTGCTAGCTTTCAATAGAATTTTTAATTTCCTGGATATCTCTTTGAATGTGTTTTATGCATACTAAATCTCTATTATATTGTTCATTCAAGGTTTCCCTCATTTTTCTATGCTCCTCTATTTTAATCTATGTCTTCTTTAAAGATGTTTAGTAATTCTTTTATTATATTTTCCAATTCTTCTTTTATCTGAGATAGTATTTTTGTTCTAATTTCTATTATACCCTCACAAAGTTTTTTGTTTACTTCAGTTGCCATCACATCAGAAACTTTAAGTGTGCAATTCCCAATCTCTTCCATGTTTATATCTCCTGGACTTGCTCTGCATGGGCCAGAGATCAGAGACTGCCTTTTGATTCTTTGGCTTGGCATTTTCCTGGATTCTTCCAAATAAGTGGGTAATGGTGTCCCAGGCACTTACTGCGTTGGCTACAATTTCTCTGAAGTGTGACCGTTTGGTTCTCCTGGCCAGTGCTGACTATGGGTATCCAGTGGTGGCCACTGGGTATGCTGATGCAGGGTTTGTTGCTACTTTTCCCAGCCTGTGCTGGCTATCTGGGGTGGGAAGTGTCCTCAATGGTGGCTGGAGTGAACACAGAGGCAGGGCCAGCTGCTGCCTCCCAGACCTGAGCTGGTTACCTCCGCCTTCACCTTTTTTAGAACTAACAATTACTTTTTGTTCTTTCCAGGAAAGATATCCTTGGCCTTTCTGGTTTCACAATATTTGATTTCTACCCTAAATTGTGATGTATGTAAAAGTTGCCCAGGAATTCTGCAGGCAAAGGAAAACACTATTGAGCATGTAGAATAAGTGAATAAGTGAGAAAGAAGAAAGATAGTGGTGAATTTAAATTTTGCATATCAGGTTTTATGATAAAAATAATCTTAAACTAGTTCTTATAAAAATATATCAGTGAAATTCAACACTGATAACAGTAACATGTTAAAACAGATAGTGGTCTTCTAACATGAAAGGTGGGGGAAAGCTGGAAGAAAATATTTTTGAACCTGTAGAATATTAGTTATAGAAAATATGACTATTTCATCTTTTCTTCAGGCAAGGTTTTATTTTACTTTAATTCTAAATCCAGAGTGGAAAATGGACTGAACTCTTACAAAGATAGTGTTTGCTTTGTCAGATACAGGCCTCTTGCAAACAGATAAGAAAGAAGGAAAATTACTACATCAAGATTATTTTGTTTACATATGTAACATATCTTAGTTCTAGAGAGCACAGTGTTATCTGCTCCTATACCTCTTGCCTGAAGGCAGCCTTGAGGCTGATCAAACATAGATTTTCTGAACAGAGAATATCTGATTTTTATAGTAGCAGAGTCAACTATTGGGCTGTCTACCAGGTAAAAAAAAAAAAAAAAAAAACTTCTCTAAAAAGTGTAGTATTCTCCAACTCAGAAAAGTATAAATCTTAAAAGAAATATCCAGAGGGTCAAAATCAAAATGCAAAACTAAGATGACAAATTATTTAAAGCTAAAATAGAAAGTCAGAGAAACCTGATATAAATATTTTTACTTAACTCATTTCTTTTTGTGAAAGAAATATTCACCATATTTTCTTTCCATTACATAAGAAATTTTCTGAGATCTGCATGATTGTTGCTAAATAATCTAAAGCTTTACAATCCAGTATTTTTTCCACTATGAATTTTTAAAAATGAGCTCAATAGCCCATATCCTTCAGAATCATTAACTTACCAATCTTTATTTATTAATGCTCCTTTCTTACATCTCAAGCTCCCTTTTCTCTAAAGTATTTGTAAAATTCTATTCTCTTAAACCCTTTGGCTAATATGAATTATTCCTGCCTTTTATTTCTTGTATTGAAACCTACAAATAAGGCAGCATGTCTTTGTTTAGTTTCTTCTTTTCCTTGTTTCCATTTTGATTATCAGCTTGTAATAATCAGAAACTTAATCAGATTTTTATAAATTCATATGAGTTATTTATATAGCATTGTTTATCACAGTAATGTATGTAGTTACATGAATCATAAAGTATAATCAACGTTATTTGAAAAATATAAACATGTGAGGGTCATCCAACTCATGATGGTTATATCAGTACACACATAAGTTTATACATAAAGGCACTTCACTGTTGCTAGTGACATTGTATACTAACTATACACCAAAATATGTGAAAAAGTAACAAACAGATTACATCAATGTTATGTTAATCTCACTTAAAATACTTGCCTGTTTACTGGAGTAATGTGTGCTACCTCAATTCCCTTTCTTAATTATAGCATTCCTCCTTCTGTCTGTTGGAAGTATTAGTTGCTGATGGCTTAAAATAATTTTCCCTCAGAAAACAGTACCCAGTTGAAAAGTATATCTTTGTCCAAGGTCACCTCTTCCTCCTGGAAGTCAGCATGCAACCAATGAGTGCTTAATGTGAGTAGAGAAAAGCCCAGTGTCCTTGCCTCAAGGTGGAGCAATTCTGACTCATTGCCCCATCTCTGAAGCTCCCATAGGACCAATAGAAACCTTTAGTACAATTAAATCACAGTTCAATCACTCTCCCCAAACTTGCTTTCCCCACAGGTGTTGGCCCTGAGGGTAGTTTCTACCACATTTTCAACAGGCAAATCTCTGCCTCATAATCTGTCCCAGTTTAACTACCATAAAACTGTAGAATCCAAGGAAGCAGATTCTAAAATAGAATTTTGGAACTGGACTACCTGAGGCCAGTGCACAAAATAATACTATGTTGTTTACAGATTATCACAGTGCAGCTGAATTTTACCCATAGTGAATTGAGACAAGATATATGTGCAATGACATGTATAACATTTGGAGCTCTTAAAAAGTTCTTTGGACTTACAAATTATAAGAACAATTGTATCCTATTAAATCTTGCTTGGTGCTATTTATGTACCAGAGGATGATAATAAAAAGTAGAAAATGGTTACTCATCAAGTGAAAGCTAAGTACAGAAGGCAGAAGTCTTCTTTGATACATAAAAAGAGATCTTCTATAACCAAGGAACAAAAAAACCCAAAGAAGAGGTGCATAATTTAATTATAAAAAGCAGAATGTCCAAAAAGAGGGCCACAAAAATTCATGAATAGGAGTATGACTTAGTTAAACAAGTGGCAATGCTCAGGGAAGATTATTCTTATGCAAAGCACTGCTTGAGAAAGAGTGGGATATAAGAATTGGCCTTGGAACATCTGTTCTGTTGTACTGAAACTCATGAAACTACAGAATTCTCCATCTCTCTCATGCCTGTGCAAGTGACCCACTCCTTACTGTTAGAAGAGAAAACCATTTTTATATTCACAGTGAAAGCAGAACTTTATGATTTTCAAGAGAGTATTTGTGCCCATTAGGATCAATCCACATCTCCTTCATGCTAACTGAAAAATATTGTTAAATAGTAGCCAAATTGCAACCCCCAAGGGAAATCTGGTCATGCTAAGATAGAAGAGAGACTATATTTCTAAGGAGGTACAAGGCCCCTGGCCATGGTGAACTTCATTGCACACCTGAATCTAAATAAGTGAGATCAAGGGTGCTGTAACATGAGGCTAGATGAAGGAGAAGTTTCTGTTATAGGACAATTCTGCTACAGAATTCTGTGGTACAGGATATAACATTATGGCAAGAATCTCAGGGAACAAAACCGAAATACTTCTCTTGGAAACATAAAGTAAATAATGTCTCACACTAAGTTAAATAGAGTAAACATGAAAGAGTGAATATATTACATAAGGCTGAAATCATCACTAGTTACCTATGTTCAGCAGAAGGAACTGAAGGGCATCCCAAAATAGTATTTCAAAAGGCATTGTGAGTGGACACAGACATCACTGTAAAAGTTAATAGTTGTTGTCTCTATAATATGACAAGATTAATGGAAATATTCTTACATTTGTAATAGCAGTAAAGATTGCACAACCCTTCTCTTTTTACATAAGAAAGACCATGAGGAAGCATTTAATTCTCCAAAGCAAAGTGAGTTATAACTATTCTAATGAGATATAAGCCTACCTAGAAGTCAAGAAGGTCTAATTGCAAAGAAGTATGGATATGGTTAAAAGAACATAGTACTTATAGGATAAAGGACTTATAGGACAGTCAAGAAGGTTATTGTTCAATTTGTATGTTCAAAAAGACAGAGGGTAAAAGAGATTACCAGAAAACTGTCTTCTGGTTATTAAAATAAGACATAATTTGGTTATCTCACTTATTTAGATTCAGGTGTGCAATGAAGTACTGTTTTAATAAATGTCAAGTCTTTACTAATTTTCTAATGTTGAAAAACCTAGAATTAGGAGTGAAATGTTCAGCCTAGATTTCTTTGAGATAGCCATTTTATTTTCTATATAAATCACTACCTTTCTATATTTACACATATACCAAAGGAGTATAAATACAGGAAGAACAGTTGAAGTAAACAGCCTCTTGGAAATAGGTAGTCAGTAGTGCAGTCTAGTGCTTCCTCACTTATCTACAAAATGATCACATTCATTTAAATGTTGACAAACTGGATACATCCTTAATATCCCTCAGTAGGGAACTGTTTGTGTAAAATATGGTATATGCAAGTGATGAATGAGTATGCCAACATTCAAAATATTTTTATTTATTGTCTTTCTCAGATTACAGTTAACATGTAGTGAAATCCAGGATGAGAGTCAGGATACATCTTTGATCCATTATGTGGCCTTCCAAATTATGTCTTATTTTTTAATGTTTGTAATAGTGAGCTTTTAGTCTATAGGACAAAACACTTGATATACACAGTTTAAAGAAGGAAGGATTTATTTGACTCATAGTTTCAGAGGCTTAGGTCATGGTCAACTGGCTCCAAGACCAGAACACTATGGCAGAGGAAACCTGCTCATTTCATGGCAGACAGGAAGCAGGGTGAGAAGCAAGGTACCAGACAAGGGCAGGGAATGGGGACAGGATATACCCTTCAAAGACAATTCTGCAGTGACCTGCTTCATCCAATTGAGCCCCACCTCCTAATAGCGCTGTCCACTCTGAACTCTTCAGTGGATTAAAACATTAAGAATCGGGCTGGGGATTTAGCTCAGTGGCTTAAGCGCCTCCCTGGCAATGGCAAGGTCATGAGTTTGATTCCCAGTACAAAAAAAAAAAAAAAAAAAACATTGAGAATGCTATCACCTTCATTATCCCATCACCTCTCTAGGCTTCACCTCTGAACACATGATACTTTTTAGAGGGACACTTTACACCAAAGCCATAATATGATTGAAAAATATAACTAAGTACTTATTCTCTAATGTTTCTGTATCATCACTTTCAAATAGAAATATGGACAAAATAAAACTGTTGTAAGCATGAGACCCTTCCCTTCCCTTTTGTAACCAGATAATAGGCTTAAGTACACATCACAGTAAAGATAGACATAGATTTCCTCCATTAATCTTAAGCAGATTTCTGAGCAGGCTTCACTAAAAAAGCCTTAATAAAACTATGCATTACTTGTTTTGTTGGTACAAAGATACTTTATCCAATTGTAGAGCAATTGCATAAATAAATAACATGAACACAATACATTGATAATATGCATCTTCTGTTTATCTGATGATACCTTAGAGTAGCTATATGAAGGACCCAACCAAATCCTCTTCCATATTGCATTTATATGCAGTTAATTATTGTAGTTCTTTGCTTGTTTCTATAACTGACAAAATACTGATATTAATAAATACTATTTTTACCCAAATAACTCCATTACATTTCAAATCACTTTAAAATTTCTACCTATATTAAAATAAGCCACAAAAGCAGAAGGCAAAGAAATTGATGTTTAGCTTCTAATATACTTAATAATAATATATAACTAATATCTGGAGTTAGCAATGAGGTGGAGATCAAACAGGGAAAGAAAAAACCCCAATTAATTAGAATATTGCAGGAAAGAGTTCTATGGAATCAATAGCTTCTGGAGGAACAGTAATCTTCAGTGAAGACTGATCCTGACAGGCACAGAGCCCTCTTCTGCTCCTCTTTGCTTCTGACTTCCTGCTATGTTTCCCTGTTTCCAAAACCCAACTGGGAACTAGAAGGCAAGGATGTTCATTGGTAAAATCTATGAATTTCAGTTTATCAGTCCCAAGAGCAAAAGAATGTGACATGTATATTTGGGACAAAGGAGAACATCCCACACAGTCAAAGAACTTTCCTCCTTCACTTTGAATATTAAAATATAATGACAATAAAAAGGATAATAGGAGTTCACATTTGGCTAGAGCTTTAACTGGTTTACACATATTTTTGGAGAGTCCAGATAACCTATTATGATGATGTTTTCATCTATCATAATATGTTAGACTATCCAGAGGGAATTCAGTTTTCTGGGGACTCACCAATTCAAACCTTCTTGAATTTCTAATAACAGCATGTTTTACATCTGTTTAATCAGTGAAGAAAAGTCTATATTTTTAAGTTTTAAATCTAATTGCTGTCAAATTATACATGTTCCTATTTAATAAGTCAGTTATATAAAGTTTGCATGAAAAATAATAGTTCCCACCTCCACATGCATCAATTATCCTTTTCAAATCAATCACCTTCAACATTTTTTGAATTTACATTTTTATCTTTATATTTCTATATAACTTTCTTGTATTCTAACTTCTCTACTTTTCAGTTTCAGGTGTTTGTTTCCTGGAGGTACTATAACAAAAGTCTGCAGACTGGGTAACTTAAATAGCTGACATTTAATTCCTCAAGGTTTTGAATTAACATAAAGAAATCCAAGGTAGAGATGTGAGAGGTGTGTTTTTATTCTGAGAAATTTCTCCTTGCTTTACATTTGGCTGCTTTCTCACAGTGTCCTCCATGGTCACCCATACCTTGCATGTGTGTATACTAATTTCATTTTGGAAAGACACTAGTCATACTGGATTAGGACCCAGACATATGACCTCCTTTTATCTTAATTACCTCTATAAAGTCTCTCTTTCTAAATATCTTCACATTCCAAAGTACTACACATTTGGATATCAACATATGAAATTACACAGGACATAATTTAACCCATAACATGTGTTCTCTATTAACATCTTACTGTGAAACATGAGAGAAGAGGGAACGACAGAAGTTTGTTACACATGCATTTCCTCACCTCTTCAGTTTGCAGATCAGTATACCAACCTTCACTTAAGGGCTGTGTGTCCTTTCCCAGTGCTCAACTGTTTGGCCTGTTCTTCTGTTCTTCTCTTGGACTCTGGGAAGGATATCACTGAGTTGTAATAACATTAGAGATTTATAAATCTGACTGTTTATGAAACGGATTTACAGGTATTCTTGATTTCACATTACTTTTATTTTCAGAAATACTCAAGAATGACAATTCCTGAAAGATTTGGGGAAAAATTATATATATATATATATATATATATATATATATATATATATATATACGTTATTCTTCCTTGTAAGTTTAAATTGTACTCATAACAGAAATGAGGCAGATTAGGGTGTGGCCATGCAATGTGTATAGGCATGGCCTGTCAATCACAGAGATCCAGGACACATGCACCTGAGCTCTGCAACTGGTGCCAATAAAAGAATGTTATCTTCAATTTTCCTGGCACAAAATCAAATAGGTTTTGGATAGGATGACTCAGATCTGATGTGAGAATGGAGATGTCATAGTTACTTTTCTCATTGCTAAGACAAATACTCACCACCCAAAATTAAAGGAGGAAAGATTTTCTTCAGCTCAAAGTTTGAGAAGCTTCACCCCACAGTCAGGGTGGTGTGGCATCAAGGCAGGGTGGTAGATGAGCATCACAGAGGGAAACAGTCCTTGCCATGAGACAGTGAAGCAGCAAGCAGCAGTTGCTGCAGAAGCAGCAGTAGCAAATCCGCCTCTCCCTTTATCCCATTCAGGCTGCCATCCTTTTGGGTTGTCCCACCTATTCCCGTGGCGGGTCTTCCACTAACCACCCCCTTAATCTCAGCATCACATCCTAATCCAGTCATCTTCAGAATTCCCCATCTATGAGCATATGAGGCTTTGGTCTGGGTGGGGGGCATGTAGATTTAAGTCACAACAGGAGGTGTTTTCAAATAAAAGGAGGTGGCCAGTAAATTCTTGGTTTCTGTGAGCATTTTCACAGTCCTGCTTTGTACTCTGCAGAGCATATTTCTCTTCTTTCTTTAATATTGTCTTCAATATCTTTAATAAATGTAAAGCCTCACTACTTCACTTTTTGTCCAATTTTTGTTCAAGACAAGAGCCTTGGAAGGACATCTGGGAAGAACACACACCCCAGTACCCGGATAACAGGAATGCTAAGTAATTTACCACTCGTTTTTCTCAGTTTCTAAAATTGTATTCTAAAGTTGTACTGTTACATCTCCTTTCCTTTTCTTATGACATTCTGTAGTATGCCTTAGTAAATATCTCCTTTGTTTAGCAAATTTTCTGAAGAAATCAAGTGCTTGTATATAAATAATGAGCCTGTTTCAGAATGTCTATACATAAGCTCCTCTCCCTTACCCCCTGCTAATGTTTCTTTTCCCTATTTTTCAATCTTTTTTCAAGAAAGTGAATCATTCTTCTGCCTAACTCAGGTTAGGCAGTAGTACATTTTACTGTTTATTTTTGTTTTACTCCATTCAATCTGCCAGTCATCTTACCATCTCTTGTTATAAATAATTTTTCAAAATTTCCACTTTCCTGCTTTCTTGTATCTTACTATGGTTTACCAGAATGTCCTTTAATTCTCAGTTTAGTGATCATGAAGCCAATTCAGTAATTTTGTGTTACAGTATATTATTCAAATAATAAAAGTTTCTTACTCAGAGATCCATTCAGAAATGTTAGAAATATCTGAATTCAAATTGAGGTAAAAAATGCTCCTGTTAATTTACTATGTACAAATATCACATTTTATTGATAACTTAAAAATGATGGAGAAACCTAATCAATGATTAGCCAGTGTTTTATTATTGCATCATAAATTTAACTCATGTATTTTCAAAACCACTAATACCAAATCAATTTTTAAGTACATGTATCTGTTAAGGCAAAATATATTCACATTTATTTGACATTAATTAATTAATTCAGTCATATTTACTCAGAGACTGTTATGTTTCAATTATTCCCTGGGTTCTGTTGTGTTAGGATGAGGTAATAAATTTAAGTATGAAACTTTGAATGTGACCTCCCTAGTATTTCAAGTTCAGTAGGAGTAACAAGCTTTTACAAACAGAATGCATTATTATATGCTAAGTCCTATCAAGAGGTAGGGATAAAGCAAATGGTGGATGGAAAGAGTGTAATTGTAAACTTTATACAATTAGGTTTTGTATTCTTCTGGGGTTGAAGAATACTTCTCAGAAAAAGGAGGACTTGAAACTAGCATAGATTCTGGAGGAAAGCATTTTAAGAAAAAAAATCAAATAATTATACTAAGTAATATATTCAAGTATCTGTGTATTTAATGACTTTTCCACAATTCACATTCATATTTCCATCACTTGCAATACATCACAGTTCACACTATATAGTTATGGCATTATGAAATAAAATCTATGATTTCACTAATTGAAACAAATGTATCATTTATGTGTATTTCTTAAACAAAAGAAAACAAAACAATAAACCAAACACTGCAAGGCAGTATTTTTGGACTTTTGGTAAGTATCATTTATCTTTGCTCTGGGAACTGTATATAATAAGCTGTAGTCGTTGCCCACAGAATGATGGATAGCCTTTTGAAGAAGACTAAGAATTGTGTAAATGGCACATGATAGAACAATCTGTCCAATAGATATGCAAAGTAGGAGGTTTTGTAGTAAGAGCGCTGAAATAGAAATCTGGAAACTCCAGTTTTATTCCTAGACTTCTTTCTAATTAATTGTGTAACCTTTTTAGAATCGATTATCATTTTTGTGTCCCATATTCTTAATTTGTTAAAAAAATGACATAATAGGTAAAGACTAAGTTTCCTTTCAAGTGTTAAATTATACATGACTAAAATGAAAAATAGACACGATACCCCCATTCTGTCCCTTCATAAATGTGTCTAGCAAGGTTTGGCCTTTGTTTCTAAGGTCAAGACAGAAGCCAATTTAACTCTCTTTTGAAATCTCAAGCAATTGTGTTGCCTGCACTCTTACATAGAACTGGATTAGAGCATAGGTTCTGTTGCCAGATTGCCTGGTCTTGTGATACCACTTCAATATCTGTTAGCTGTATAATTTTATAATCTACCTGCTTATTTTTTCTCATCTGTTTAATAAGGTTCTAACTATGGCTATGTCATAAATTCATTATGTAATTTGTAAGTAATGCTGTTAAAGTGTTTAGGAAACTTGATGTTCTATAGATAATTAAATATATTATTATTACTTGATAGTGGTTAACTGCCTAGTGGCACCTATATCCATGCCTTGCAAGAACCGGTAAAATATGGGATAAAGAGCTGAATTATTTTGTAGGTGTCACAAGGTATACTGTCTTACCTTCCTTCACTTAGTAACACACTTGCTAATTCCACTGGGGTATCTGATGATGGTGTGTTTCATTCCATTCCCATGAAAGGGTACAAGGATGCCTGATTCCTTTGTGCTCCTTAGAGGACCAGTTAAAGAGCTCTCAACTGATCCTTCACCCTATAAATGAGGAAAATCTGTGAAATAAGGTTAAAAGAGAACTGACTACACAATTTTTAGAGTAAAACGAAAATAGAGGCTGGGATTCAAGAAGCTAGAAAAGATACTACAGTATAAAAGTGTTTTATTCTTCAGCATATTGTTACAGGTAGCCAAGTTAATTAGAAATATTATAGGCAGTCAGACAGGGCTAGGCCTTTGAGGGAGCTAGCACAGAGGACCAAATGTCTTGTGACCTTAGAGGAGACAGGCACCTCCTGCTGTAGGCCAGATCTGAAGTCAAAGGATTAAGCAAACACACCCACATTCTTAGGATTGACAGTCTAAATAGTTCTCTATCACCCTGAGGAAGTCAGGAGTCACCATCCCAATCTCCTACAGGAAGAGTGACTACTATTAAGCATGTCCACTTACTATGTGACTTGCTTCCTCATTTGTTCTTGATTTAATCAATTTTAACAGCAATTAATCTTACTGATTGGCCACAGTTCTGTCCCACCTTATGCCCGTCTTGTGAGTTCCCATTTTCCCCCACCTTGGATCTGTCTCACCTCATAATTTTACTCTATAGAAGTCCCTAGAAAAGACAGAGTCACTAGGGTCCTGCTCAGGACCCTTTCTGTCTCATCAGACAGAAGCTTTCTTTCTTTTAATAAATATATTCTATTATCAACCTCCATTGTTCCTAAAATTCATTCTTCAATTTTAGAGAACATGAACTCATACAGGACATATAGCAGGTTGGGAGTTTTATTCCCTTATATCAATATCATCTCTGGCAATTCATACACATCATTGTTCCATTACACATCACTTACCGAAAGAGCAGTTCAAAGATGAAATTAAGAACTTTAAGTCAGTGACTGAGGTATAAAAGCTGCACAAGTTTTGTGTATGTATTTATCTATCTACACAAAAATATATTTATTTTCCCTTAAAGTTACCATTGAAAACACAAGACTATGACAATATTTAAGTGTTAGTATAAGGATTTGTTTGCGGGGGTGAGGGTTGGTACCAAGGATCGAACTCAAGACCTCACGGTAGTCAGGCAGGTGCTGACATACTTTCATATAACTGATCCTATAATCAAGAGAGGAAGATGGGGATTGGAGAGAGGAAAAGAGAGTAGAGGAAAGAAGAGCAGAGAGAAGAGGATGGGAAAAAGAAGAGAGGAGAGAAGGAAAGGGAGAGGAAAGGGAAAGGAAAGGGAGAGAGTCTATGCTAATGAAAGTTAAAGGTATTCTCTTCTTGATGTGCAAAAACAAGCCCTTGGGCAGGGGAGTTAGCTCAGTGGTAAAAGCACCTGCCTGACAACCGTGAGGTCTTGAGTTAGATCCTTGGTACCAACCCCTGCCCTCAAAACAAATCCTTATGCTAATACTTAAATATTGTCAGAGGCTTGTGTTTTCAATGGTAACTTTAAGGGAAAATAAATATATTTTTTGTATAGATAAATACATACACAAAATTAGACTTCAAATCCAGCATGGGTGTCTATCAAGTCACTCATTACATGCACTGACCAATACTCCCACACTGAGCACAGGTTTTATACTGAAGATAAAAACCAAAGTACTTGAAATGATCATAGCAGCATATTGATGTAAAGCTGTCTTACTATGTCTTCATGGCCTACCATTTTCTTTTTTTCTGACTCTGTTTCAAGAGAAGCTGTTTTCATGTTCCCACTCAAAAATAAAGTTTTTGTCTCCTAGCTTTAGGATTATATCTTAAATTTTAGATAAGATCTCTTATCTTAGATCTTTCTTATCTGAAAACTTCTTTTTCTTCCAAACCCACATGACTTATTCTATTATCTTTCTTACTTCTTGAGGTTGTCTTCTTGATTGACACACAAAAAAGGGGTTGAAAAAAAGTCCACAAACATCAGTGATCCACAGCTCTCCAGGCAGGACACACAGACACACACAAACACACACCACTCATCACTACCTCCACCACCACCAAAATTAAATTGCTAATACAAATACAAATGATAACCAGAAATTCTTACAAGAGACCAAGAAAAATGAATTATTATGTAAAGTAGAAGCTATATTAAAACATGAGCATAGACATATTGACAAAACTGTGCAAGGCAAAACAATAGAAACAACATCGTCAATGTACTGCAAGTAATAAATCAGTAACCAAGAATATTGCAGAAATGTGCCTTAATTCACAATAGTGTTACTCACCAAGTTATCCCTTGAAAATCAGAAATATAGTTGAAATGAATCTAACCTTCCAACATTATAGTTTAACCTAATTTTACTCTTAGAACTAATATGAAGCTTATTGCGGATCACTCATATAACTTATTAAAAACTGAAAGTGAAAAACAGTGATTGCATGGGTACATGTTTATGTAATCATAAATTGAAAAATCACAAGCTAAATCATCATAAGTCAGAGAATTACTATATATGATAAAGTTTGTTTCTAAAATGAAGGCTAAGAAAATAGAGTTTTCAGGAAAAAAAAGAGAATGTATCATCTACACACATGCATTCCAAGAGGTACTAAAGTTTTTCAGGTGTGACCAAATTGGTACTACAAGAAAATTTGTGTGGAGAATGGAATGAAGACTGTTAACATAACAAATAAGTAAATAAAAAAATGTATTACATTAAAACCTTATAGAAGGCAAAATGTGTATATATATATATATATATTTTTTTAATTTTTTAAATTTTTTATTTAAAGAGAAACAAAAGCATGTAAAGGTTAGAGATAATACAGAATTCCAAAAAAAAGCTAAACAATAACAAACCACTAGTTAATAAATTACATATTGTCCTCTTAAAAATAGTTGTTCAAGATACAAAATTGAAGCATAAAAAGTAGATAGTCAAACAGTGAGAGGGTAAACAGCTATGCATGCATGAATCTCTACATGTATTTCTATCCTTTCTGTATTAGAGGGAAAAACAAAACATAGCAAGACAAAACAAAACAAAGTCCTATAAAAACATGAAACGAAAAACTCATATAAAATCACAGTACAAGGTGATCTACAATGATTACTGTGTTGTTTCTTGTTATCTTCAATAGAATGTCTATATCATCAGGCATAATTGAATATAGCAGTATAATTGAGTAAAGCAGTAAATAACAATATTAGTAAAAATAAAACATTGTAGCCAGTATAAAATTTCAAAGGCAGGTAATAATCAAACCAGAGTGGATATTCTAGTGGATCTTGTCATCTTAAGTGCAGTTGCTTATATTCTCAGACTTGATACTATCAATCATAACAACTTTGAATAAAATCTATCAATACAAAACAGCGATCCAACAAACCAGATTTGATTACGATCAGTCATGGTAAAACTGTGTAGGTTTTACAGAGCTTTAGATTAAGTTAATAGGAAATTAAGGATGATTACCATACTATATCCTGTTATTTTTGGGATTGCTGTCTGTGCCCTCAAATCTAGTACAGGTAGAATGACTGGAACAGAATATAATACATCTAAGCAGAGTAGTGTGAGTAATGTGGGGTTTAAATCCTGGTGCAACAATATATTGTATCAAGGCCATCTATGTTAGAGATTCTAGATATACTTCTCTGCCTCATTTCTGCTATGCTATTTTTCTGCCTTTGTTTGTCTAGTTTTCTCCTTCATTATACTGCCTGCCCCATTCATTGAGGCCTTTCTGCCACTGTTCCTAAAATCCTGGTATGTTTTTTTCTCTCTCTCTCTAGAATGTCCTTCAGTATTCTCTGTAGGGTTGGATTGGGGGTCACAAACTCCCCCAGTTCCTCTTTGTCATGGAAGCATCTTGTTTCCCCATTAATTTCTAGTGACAGTTTTGCAGGGTACATCAATCTGGGCTGGAGGTTATTTTCTTTTAGGGCTTGGAAGACTTTGCTCCAAGCTCTTCTTGATCTGATGGTCTGTGTCTAGAAGTCAGAGGTGATTCTGATGGGCTTACCTTTATAGGTAATCTGTTTCTTTTCTCTGATGGCTTTTAATATTGAGTTTTTATATTGAATTTCTGGCATCTTGATTGTTATATGTCTGGGTGTAGATCTGTTTTGGTTGTAGGTGGCTGGAGTTCTGTGTGCTTCACATAACCAAATGTCATTTTCTTTTCCCATGCTTGGGAAGTTTTCCTTAATTATTTCAGTGAATAGCCTTTGTAATTTGCCTGTATGTATTCCTGCTTCTTTGTTCACGTTTTTTATTCTTAAATTGTAGATTCTCTTGTCATCTTCTAGCCTTTGTATTGTTACTGCCTGCTTCCTTGTTGTTTTTAAGAGATCTTTCCTTTCATGATCACATATTGCAAACTTGTCTTCAAGTTTTGATAGTCTATCCTTTGTTTCTTTTAAGGAGTTTTACCCACTTTCAATGGAGTTTTTAATTTCCTGGTAGTCTCTTTGAATCTGCTTCACGTATTCTATATTTTCTTTATGTTCTTTATCGAATGTTTCTCTCCTTTTTTTGTGTTCCTCCCTTCTTCCATTGGTATCATCCTGAGAGATGCTTCCTAAGAGCATTTATTTTATTACTCTACTCATATCTTGCTTTACCTGATTTAATATTTCAGTTTTGAGCTCTTCTACAAGGTCCCAAAGATATCTCTTAATGTCCATTGTAGCCATGTCTGATGTGTGTTTGCCACCCTCAGTCTCCCTTGTTTTTCCTTCTCCTGGATCAGTGCTCTCTGGGTTCTGGGGTGGGGTCCTCCTCCTGCCTTTCTCTCCTGTCATGGTCCTTGCTTCCTCCACATGGGTTGCAGTTCAGGTCCAGCCCCCTTCCCTGGTGGCCACATTTCCTCTGAAGCACACTGGCAAGGGAACTCTGCCCTCTCCTGCCTGCTCTTGTCACTGAGGTGTAAGCAGTGACTGTATTTGCCTGCCCCTCCCCACTGGGCCAGCCAAACTTCAGGTGCCTTCACCTGGTTAGTATTTGCTAGGTGCAGGGAATCGAGTTGGAACGGCTCATTGGGTCCCAGCCAGGGGTGCTGCTCAGTCCAAGCAAATCCCATGAATCTGCTCTTGGGAGTGAGGAGCCAACTGAAGTCACTATTCCTCCCAGTTCAGGCTCCTCCTGCCCTATTCCAACATGTCGCCCATTTGGTCGCACCCTTCCCATGGGGGGGTCTCATTCCCAGCACTGACCATGGATTAATGAAGGTCCCTTCACTGGCTCTGCTCTCAGTTGGGCTCACCAACCCCCAACTTCAGCACTGCTGTGCTTTCTGTGAGTGGTGGCAGGAATGAGTTTGGGCAGTTCTGCTGGCCAGTGCAGATTCAGGCCTTTGCAAACTTGGCAGGTTGCCATGAATGAAAATGCTGTGTCCCGTAATTTTTAGCTGTTTCTGTTGTAGTCCCGAAGTATTTGATGAGCTTTTTTACATTTTAATTTCTTCCTGTGTCAAGAGGATCCATCTCCCTCTGTCTGGGTCTCTCCAGGGTGTTTTATTCTGGCAAATGAGTTGTTTCTCCTGGGAGGCTTTGTATTTTGTTGCTCACTGATTGGCCATCTTGTCTTCCCTCCAGAATGTATATATTGAGCATTATGTAATATGAATTGAATTAAAGTGCATGACAAAAATTGCATGAAAACAGAAGAGAACTGTAAGAATGCAATTAAAATGTTTATGTGAGAAACATTATATTTCAAGGTATAGCCTGATTAAATGAAGACATATAGTAAATCCTTAACCAACAATAAGATAAAAGGAGTTGCTAACATGGTTATAATGAAAATTGAATGTTAAAACGTGACTTGAAATAAAACATATTTACTTATAAAGCAATAGTAGAAATGAAACCATATGGAAAATGTACTAAATTAATGAAAAGTAAATGTTATTCAAAGAGATAAATTGGGAAAATTGAGAACAAATTATGAGAGATTTATACCACAGCACATTGAAAGATATACTAAAAATAAATATATTGTCTAAAAACTCTAAAAGACAAAGATTTTCAGACTGCAAATAAATGATCTCAGGTTTTTCTGAAAGATATGCATTTTAGATACATGTAAATAGGTTAAATGTTAAAAAGTGAAAACAAATGCAAAAATTAAAATACACTTATTGATACAAATAGATACAGGCAAAGATTAAAATAAGGAAGTTAGAAAAGCTTTATTAGTGCTAGAGAAAATATAATTTAACAAAAGTGTTATCCGAAATAAAGAATGACATTGATCAGGACCAAAAAGTCAAGGGATCAAGAAAACATTAAAAAATATTTGCCAGTTGTTTATGTGCCAAATAAATTAATAAAAACATGAGCAAAAATGTGACAACTTATGGGAGAAATAAGAAAATTAAAACTATAACATGAAATAAATTAAAACTACAACATTACCTGTAGAATTACCTTTTCTTCAGTCATGGATAAGTATATGCAGATTAAATCATTATGGATATAAAAAAATAAAGTTATAATTCACATGTATAGTACATTCCACCCAAACACAACAGAAATCATATCCTTTCAATTATACATGATATATTAATCAAAGTGATCCTCATTCTGATTAAGAAGATGTCATAATTTATTATAAAGGAATCTAGCAGGCAATATATAGTCTGGCCAAAATGCAATTAATGTGGAAAAAAAATATTTAGAAAATTGTCATCTTTATTGAAATTAAAAATATTTCTAAATATATGGAGTAAATAGTAAATCAGAATGAATTAAAATCAATGAAACTGAAAATTCAGTATGTCAAAAATTTTACAGCTAATACTTTCATATGTAGTTTCAGCTAACATAGTTTTACAAGGAATAAAACTTTTCAATATAATTTTATTTTATAGTCTATCTACTTACTTTAAAAGAAATATCTAAAGTAAGAGATCATTCACTATAATATAAACCCAACATAATAATATGGAAAGAAAGAGTAAAGAGCAGAATTCAATAAAAATTCAAATGAGTAAACAATATAGAAAGGTGACAAAAAACTTACAAATTTGAAAAATCCATAAAATATATAATCCTGTAGTTAAAGTTACTGAAATAAAAGTATTAGGATGCTAATTTTAACAATATGGATTAGAATGAAGATCACTACAGATGCAGTTGACACTGAATAAAACTAATATGAACAAATTTATACCTAACAAATTTATACTTGAAACTTTGAAGATTATAAACTTTTTTGCAAAGGAATCTGAAGTCTAATGGTGGCAGCACCAAAAAGAAAAAAAATTGCACCCAGTCTTGAATTTCTGAGTATGTTTGAAATAATTGCTCTGATTTTTTTTTAATCCTTGTCCTCAGATTATTGTGTGGTACCACACAGTGGGCAGATTTTGCCCTCTCAATTTTCAGAACTGCATGCAGTTTCTCACACCAGAGAAACAATGTGGTAGTTACACATGTGTTCCATTTATTTCACTTAAAGAGCACGGCCTCAAGGTGCATGCATTTACCTACAAATGTCTCTTTATGGCAGAATAGTACTCCTTCTTTATGGCAGAATAGTACTCCATTGTATTAAAAAACTTACATTTTCTTTATCCATTCATCAGTTGATGGGCATTTGTGCTGTTTCCAAGATTTAGCAATTACAAACTGTACTGCTATAAACATGGGTGTGCATTTATCATTGTGGTGTGATGCTTTTAATAACTGCAAGAAGATATTAAGAAGGGGAATAGCTGCATTGAATGAATCCTTTAGTCCTAGTTTTTTGAGGATTCTCCTCACTATTTTCCACATTCCCATCAAAAGTGGAGAAGGGTTCCTTTTCCCTCACAGACCCACCAGCATTTGTTATTGGTTGATTTTTTGATGACAGCCATTTTTCCAGGATGAGTGGAATCTCAGTGTTGTTTTAATTTGCATTTCTTGAATGACCGGCGATGTTGAACATTTTTTCATATATTTGTTTGCCATTTCAACTTCTTACTCTGAGAAGTGTCTGTTTGTTTTAAATGCCCATTTTTCGATTGGGTCTTTAAATATGGGGTGGTCTGATTCTTTTACATATTCTAGATAGTAGTCCTTTGTTTAAGGAACAACTGGCTAAAATTTTTTTAGCCAGTTGTGTGGGTTTTCTTTTCATTCTATTGGTGGTTTCTCCGTGGTACCAAAAGTTTTTAGTAAGATGAGATTCCAGTTGTTGATTCTTTATAATATTTCCTTTGTGGTTTGGTTTTGTTCATAAAATCTTTGGCTACACTAATACCTTCATGAGTTCTACCTATTCTCTCTTTTAGCAGATTTAGCATTTGTTTTACTATCTAGATATCTGATCCATTTTGATATTAGTTTAGTGCATGATGAAAGATAAGGGTCTAGTTTTAATTGAAGAGGAAGTAAAATTTTACAACCACTTTGAAAAGCACTTTAGGCAGTTTTTAAATAGCTAAAAACACATAAAGCAAAACCTAGCAATTCCAATTCTAGGTATTTACTCAGGAGAAATGAAAATTCAAATCCCAAGAAACTTGTACAGAAATCTCCTAGGACTTTTATTAGAATATGAAGACTATACTGTATGGTTGCTTTCATATAAAAATCTAGACAACAAAAATCTAATTTAGTTTAGAAAGTTAAAGAAAATATATCAGTGATTTTCTGAGTTCAATTGTGCAGGATTAAATTAATTGAGAAGGGACACTGAAAACATTTTATTCGATGCACTTATTCTATAGTTTGCTTGTGGCTACTCACCAACTGAAGACTTAGATGGGAACATTTTGTTATATGTAAATAAAATGGAAGTAATTTTATTTCTAAAGTATATTTTGGAATTTTTGGTATATGATTTAAGTGAAGTCAATACTATCATATCCTTTCAGATTTCAGCAAAAATGTTTCCAATACTAACATTTGTATTTAGATGAGATACTCTATATAGTTCTATTTTAGTTCAACCGAGAATATCTTTTTGAATGTGGAAAGAAATACAGCTACTCTTATAACTGTATAAATAATCTATTATTATACTATGTCCCATCTAAAATCTATTTTCATGGGTGTGAATAGATTTGTAGAAAAATACTGTCAGAAATGTTTAAATTTCAGTTACTTCCAAATTCTTAACCCTCCTGTGGTATGTTTCTAGAAATTCTCTCTTTGCTGGGTTCATAAACATTGAATTAATCATGAAGCAGTAAGTATGGCAATATAGTCTAGACTGCACAACTCATATAATTATTCATCAATTTTCCATTTAAAACATTATGCTTTACTTTGTTTTCATCAAGTTAAGACATCACAGTATTTTTAAATGATTATATTTGCTCTTATTAGAAGTGTTTTCACATCTTTGTAAGTGTTAAAGTTTTACTCATGCACAAAATAATTTAGGGACGGTTTCAGAAAGCATTCAATTTTCATCCCACAAAAGGGAAAAGCGTATTTTGATATGCCTGTCTACTTTCACCCTCTAATCTGTTAGCCAGATTACCTGTAGTAACTAGGTGAATGATACATACATGAAAATGTTTTTGTTGGATTTATAATCTGTTTATTTGTATATACATTCAATTAATAACTTTTGGGTAAACAGAAGATTAATCATGATTGACTTGTTACAGATTTTTAAAACTTCTATTAATGAGCCAGCAGAGTGTCCACATGTTCAAATTTTCATGTCCAGAAGTGCAGATTTCAGTGCTGTATATTGTCTGTATATCTTTGATTTTGTTTAAATAAGTAAAAAAAAAATCATACACATCTGAATATATCCTTAATGACATACATATGAGCAAGTTCAACAGCTTAATATAATCCTTGTAAAGATTATGAGTTTTCCTAGACATAAAAATTCAACAGTGAGAGTGTTTTATAAAATAAAATTGATGAGGGAATAGAGCTATGCAGAGTCTAGACACTTTGTGACTTGAAGTCAAATTATATTTTGTGTCCTAAAATACATATCTTTGACTGTAAATAGCAATCACTAACAATATTTTACACATGGATAAAAATACTGCTACTAAAGTATTGAAGACAGGGAACTATATAACAATCTAATGAATTTGGAAACATATGGCATTATCACCATTCTTAACTTCAATTCCTAGTAATTTGGGTAATTAGTAGAAATCCATGTACAAGCAATATTTGCTTTAAACTTATCCTATTAAATTATTTTTTACTGTGTCATTTAGTTCCTTCAATCAATTGTGCAATTTCTCATTATCTATGCCAATAAACTTGCCCTTAAAATGATGAATAGAATGGAGGTTCTTTTAAGATGGTGTTTTATTACCTTTTTGCAACTTAGATTGTTTTAAATTATGTTTAGTCACTTGATAAATGTTTCTTGTATTTTCCTGTTCTCAAGAGGTACTGTGGCATGAAGCAGTAAAAAGCACTGCAGTGAGGATCAGAAGATATGCAAAAACAAATTGAAAGCCATTCCATCCTTGCAGTTTTAAACATGATGTATACAATTACAAACGTTTAATAAGTTTTCTATGGGAGGAATTTACAGCATAGGGTCTTGAGAAAAAATGTAAAAAATAGCTTATTTCTGAGGAAGGCATACCAAAAAAAAAAAAAAAAGACAGCAATGAGATTTAAATCAGGGGAAATAGCTATAACATGTGCAAAGAAATGAGGTAAAAATCCTTTGAAATTCGTAGTGTTCCAGCATAGAGATGGCTATTTTGCATGTTAGAGATGAATTTGGGGTTGTGAGGAGAAGAGAGACGTGCACAGTTGCAGAAAATTGAAACTGAACCAGAGCAGAGAGGATTATGGTTTTACAGTCCTGGTAATATAGTGAGTTATTCAAGACATTTAACAACAGCAGCAACAATGACAAAAACAACAACAAAAATGAGCTCAATTTTTTTTCAGTATGATTCTTCACTGTAAACCTTACCTGTAAAAAAAGAGAAATTGTTGTGAGAAGGCTAATTTTAGGAAGCTGTAGCCACAGACCACAGGGAGGAGGAAGGTTTATATAATAGGATTAGAAATGGGGAGGAATAAATATATTTAAGAATAACTTTCATGACTGGGGATTTAGCTCAGCAGCATAAGTGCCTGCCTTGCAACCATGTGGTCGTGAGTTCGATCCCTGGTACCGATTAAAAAAAAAAAAAGAATAACTTTTACTTTGTTGCAAGTACTGTATCTTTACTTACAAATATGATTAGTAAATGATTCATTACCGAAGCATCAGAGACATTCAGGCTCAAATTCTTATTTTACCATATTTAATTAAATTCCCTCATACACCCAGTAGCCAACTTATCACTTTGGTAAGAAATACCATTTTTTCTTCTTCCAGCTTCTGACTCATTTAAAATTGGCTTTTCATTAGGATCAATTAGATCATTCTGTTTTTCTCTTTCATGCCACCCATGTCAGAGCTCATCTGCCTTTCTTCTTTGCCTCTGTATTACACTAATTATACTTTTGCTTTCTTTACTAACCTTTGTTGTTTAAATCAGGTCTCTTCTATGTAGCTAGAGTTGTTTTGAGTCGGGTTTTTCCTATGGTCTTGAATTCAATATTCAGCCTCCCAAGTACTGAATTATAGGCATATGCTATCACCACCCCCCCAATCCCTTTCCATTACCATATTATAGGTCTGTAAGGGTATGGATCCTACCAGGCTTAGCAATGTGTGACATGGGTTCCTTTGGTGCTTGTTACACGGGTTCCTTTGGTGTTACACATTAAGTGAATTGAGAAAAAGAAAACTCAAACCAGGTCATAACCTAGATATTACTTTCAAGTGGTAAGAAACTGCCAAATACCTGTGGCATACAATAATATAGAAACCTTAAGTTTATGACTTTTATGGGCATATTCATCTTTACTAATGTCTGCATGTAAAATGTAAATCTAACTTTAAATCCTATGCATAAATGTGACATTTTATTGTCCTCAAATGTATTACTGTACAATCTTTTATATTTTATTGTAATTTTGCGTGGAATGAGTTTTACTGTATTTTAAATCTGATTTATTCAAGATATCCTTTCTACTAATAGTAAACCATTAGTCATATAGAGTTTCATTACATTTAACAACATCAATGATCAAAGTAGCCCCCTAGGATGGAGGTTTATACTTCATTGTACCTCAGTTTATTAATAGGATCTTGAATAACAAGTTCTGACATGTTAATATTAGAATAATAATGAGTTTTGACATGTTAATATAACTGACCTTTGGTTATAAAGACTATATTCATATGAGACATTAAGTCTTTAGCATCTGTTTATTCTTTGTTTCATTAACACTAGTAAATTACATACTTCAGAAATATGGTAATACTTCCCTATACATTATAGTTTCAGTAGGTTGAACTTATGAAAAGTGACTGCAAGACCTAGCTCAGAAGATGCTCTCAATTCTTGTCACACTGCCATCAAAAAGAGGAGTCTAAATCCCTTCTCCTTGAATTTGGCTGAACCTGTTGAGGCTATAAAGAGGAAGCAACACTATGCATCTGCCAAGATTAGTTATCAAAGCAATAATGCTTCTATCTGGTTCTTGCTCTGGATGCCTATTCTTGGAGCCAGCTATCATGCTGTGAAAAAGCACAGATGACATGAAGAGATGGACACAGAAGGAACTGAGGCCAGGGGCCTCCCTGCCCTGCCTAAGCTTCCACTTAACTACCAACTGTCAGCCATGCTGCTTTCCCATCAGACCTTGACTACATTATAGATGAGCAAAGTAAAGTAACTGTTGTTTTAGCCCACATAGTTCCCAGGTCATCTGTTAAGACAGTGAACATCTGCAGAATCATACGAGATATATCTTGTAAAGTAGAGCATTTTTTCTAAGGTGAAAGTAATCACCAGGAAAATCGTTTGCTGTTTTTTTGCTTTGTTCAGCATTTAGAACACGTTGTGGCCCAAAAGTATAGACTTGGTACATAGAATAAGCTTACAATGTATGTCCAAAATTGATTTAAATATCACTAAATATATCTTCATTTATTTTTCGTGTATCACATATTATTTATAATTTTTATTCAAAAATGTTATCTTCTTCAAAGCAACTATTCTTGTGATTTCTTCATTTCTTAAGTATATATTCTAAGGCATGTCTTTTTTTAGTGTTTTTCCTGAATGAGAAAGCCTGTAGACACCAACCAACAATTCACATTCAAGCAGGTGTTTTTACTGACTTAAAACAAAGCACATTATTCCAAGCAAATCACCAAGAACAGGGAGAAAACTCCACAACTGAAAAGTATTTTTATTATCTACTCTGAATTGTAATGTAAAGCTCATTCCAAGTATGACTGATAAGAAGATACATTAATAAAAAAGACAGAGGCACATAGAAATCAGTGTGAGAAAAATTGAGTAAAAGTCATTAAGTATGTTACAGTTAACTACTTTATATTTCTGTAATATAAATTTATCTATGATGAATCCTGGAAACTACCCATAAAGATGCTCATGCATGTTCTAAAAAAAGTAACTATTTATTGATTAGTTTCATTTATAATCTTTGGTCTCAATAAATTCAAAAGGAATATCATGATTGGATATATTTAAGTTTAAATTTACTAAAATATAAAAATGTACTATTTAGGAAAGTGATACTTTGGACAAAAATGAATATCCTTGTAATGATATAAAATCACAATTAAATACTATTTTATATTTTATTTTATTCACACAATTCTAATATGTCTTAAAAGTTGTCAAGATAAGACATCATAAACATTCAAAACTATCTTTAAATTTCAGCTAGTAATGTTCTACATTGAAATGATCTTCCTGTGGGATGTTATAGAAATTAAAAAGTAAAATAAAATAAAAACAAACCACTGCACATAGATTTAGTTCTAACCTATTGCTGTTGAAATTATTTTCCAAGGTATTCTTGCAAAGAATTAAAATGAAAAGCTTTGTTTTTCAAAGACAAATGTTTCATAGCCTCTTTCATGCTAACATGATATCTTAAGTTTTTGACAGTTATTCATATTGCATGCAATATATAAATGATAGATCTCATGTTGCAGCTGTATTATATTTTGAAATTTAAAATGTGAGTGACAGATGAATAACCTAAAACATAAAACAAAATGCTGATATTACTAAGAAAGCCAAATGTGCTGCCTTTTGTCATATTAATTAAAATTTATGAATAAGATAAAAATCTATTTCAAGTATCTATTAAATTGAAGAAAACTTTCTAACATGATTCCCTTTTTGAAAATGTAGTATACCAGAGAGCTAGATGCTTAATTATTTTCTAGATCAATCCTAATAATGGCAAAAATAATGCTACTAATAGCAGTTTGCTTAAAAAATGTGAATAAGAGGGTTGGTAATTTAGCTCAGCAATATAAGTGCCGGCGTGGTGAGCGCAAGATTGTGAGCTTGATCCTTGGTATCAAAAAAATCTGAATAAAATAAAGATACATTATTCTATCATCTATCTATCTATCTATCTATCTATCTATCTATCTATCTATCTATCTATCTTTGTCTTTTTGAGACAGGGTCTCACTTTGCAGCCCAAGCTGGCCTCGAACTCACAAGAATCCTCCTCCCTAGTGGCCTGAGTGCTGGGGTTACAGGTGTGCGCCACCACATCCAGCTTAAAAATCCATTATTGTTTCACTGCCCCAAACGTCCACTGAATCACTGAGTTTTAGCTACTCCTCATCATGAATATTTCCTAAAGCAGCAAGAACTTACAATTTGGAATTGAGGCCTCTGCTCTGCCTTCTGCTTATATTTTGTGGCACTGCTTTCCTCAACCTTAAGGATTCAGAAACAATGAAGTGTTTATGGTTTCCTCCTTCCTCTCCAACATCAAGTCCATGACTTGACTTATATTGTGTCTTTTGCTCATTTCTAGGCATTTTTCTGCCCTGAATATGATCTCCACTTGAAAAAAACTTGACTCAGCATTTAAAACTCATTTCAGTTACCGGCCTTAGAATCCACATGCATTTGGGTGAGTGTACTGTAAAAGTTTACACAGCAATGTAGTAAGTATAAACAGATGAATTATTCAGGAGAAAGAGCTGGTGTCTGGAAGAATTCACATGCAGGTTTTTTTATGTTCTCTTCTTTCTCTAAGGTATTGCACAGTGTGCCTTCATCCTCTAGTGGTGAAATGCAGCAACGTGTGCCATATATCTGTCCAGAGAAACCTAGAGTGATCTACATCAGGGCTGGTCATGTAGGCAACTCCTGCCTAAAAGGTACAGTGATAACAGTCTAGATTCTGTACACTGAGAGAAGGTGTACAGTATAAACCATATGGTTTGTACAAATAGGCTAGGCAGAGTGAACCACTCCATGAACCAATAGTGACAGTCCCAATATCAACTGGGAATTAAGTTTTTAGATGCTAACCAAGGGTCAACACTTCTTAGTAGCCTTTCTATGCAGAGCAACACAAACCTAGAATATTAACTCATTTTATGCACAAGAAGAGTCCCCTAAGTGTCTGATTCCTGGAGAGTAAGCTGCAAATGTTCAGTGTTTCCATGCTTGTACATCTTCCAGCATTTTCTACTTTGAAATTCCATTACTAAGATGCCTTGCCTTCTCTCCCATATTACTCCTAAATACTCTTGGAAACTAGAAACCAGTTTGAAAAGTTTGTTTAAAAATTAAGTAATGGATCATTATATCACTTTTCTACTTAATTAAGAACTCATCACCTTCCTTATTCTTTTCCTTGGTGACATTTAACTCATTTAACACTACCATCCTCTTCCTTTCTTGAACAATTGTATTCTGATATCATAAATAGGTAATTTATTTTCATTGTCACTGTCAGTGCTGTACATGGAATGTGGAGATGTTCTTTATAATAACATCCCTCATTTTTTCCTGCCAGTTTCTTCTTCAGATTCCCTTGCATTTGGCTATAATGGAATGAAGCTTATCTATTTTTCATTTTAGAATTGGTTACAGAAATGAACACAAAGAGGGAGTACAGCCAATGTTGGAATGTCTTTTCTAACTACTTTCTCTTCCAAATTCACAATTTCTTAGTGTATGCCAACTATTTCTATGTTCCCAACAATATCTTCACCTCACATTAGAACTGCCCTAACTTTTCTTTTCGTATTTAATTTTATATGTATTGATTGATTGGTTTTTCTCAGACAGGATCTTACTATGTAGTCCAGGCTGACTTTGAACTACACTAGCCCAGACTGACTTGGAATTTGGGACGCTCTTCATACCTTAGCCCTTAGTCTCTTAAGCTATGGGATTACATGCATGCAGCAGCATATCCAGGTTCTTTCAGATTTTAGAAGTTTTAAGAATCTAGTGTAAAACATACATGCTTAAAATAGGTATATATTTCATTATGCCCTATTTTACTATGTCATCCTAAGATAGAAAAGCTGCATTTTCCAAATTTCTATATTTGAATACAGTTCATATTAAAGAATAATGAAAATTAGACCTTTATAGACCAAGAACATCAAAGGCAATTACTTCATAAGCATTCTAAGCTAGTTGCTTTCCCAGATCCTTATGTACTACAGTCAGTGGGAGACTTGCTCCCACAAAGCAGTCACATGAGGGGGAATGAGATTTCTAACAAATAAGTAGAAGAAACTTTAACAAACTCTCTCAATTAGTATTTACCTGAGGGACTGGAACAGCTGCAATGTAAAAACCTGTTTAATAACTCTCTATTAAATAATTTTCCTTACTTAAATTAAAATTCAATGCAGGCTCATTTGAAAAGAAGATTTATATAGAAGCATTTTATGAATGGGGTTAATACAAGGACCTCTTATTAATCAAATACTTTTAAGTGTCATATTGTTATACTTTAAAATTTATTTTGATTGATTTAGCAAATTTTGAATAGAAATCATGAAGCAAATATACTCTGTGCATGGGAATGACTTGCAAGAGTATTTCAAATAATTTGAAAGAAAGTAAACAAGCAAATTAATTGCCAATTTTCTCACAGAATATGGATTCATAAAATGATGAAAGTATTGTAAGACTTTTTCAAGGTGTTCAATGGCTATAAACTATTTGGACATAGGTTATCTTGTTTGTAATTGTTAGTCCCATATGCAAGAATTTGATTTTCTTGAGTTTTGGAAAATTATGGCTTTTTTCTTTAAAACTATTGTTGCTTTTTTGTTATTTGTCGTCACAATTCTGTTTATGGCACTGGAGTTATTCCACAGCAATTAATTCAAAGTTATAAATAAGATAATGAGTCCAAGAAGCAAATTTATATACCTTATCTTCTCTTTTCCTTTCTAACAAATAAACAGTTTCTCAGAGAATAAA
The DNA here is from genome assembly GCA_004027455.1 of Hydrochoerus hydrochaeris. Classification (NCBI taxonomy): domain Eukaryota; kingdom Metazoa; phylum Chordata; class Mammalia; order Rodentia; family Hydrochaeridae; genus Hydrochoerus; species Hydrochoerus hydrochaeris. The sequence continues at coordinate 192,903 of PVLA01000119.1, forward strand.
ACATTTAGGGTAAAGGTTATGAAATGAATCTCATAGGCAAAGTTACTTTTGGTTTAAATGATATTTTCATGCTCTCTTTTTTTCATTTCAGATGTTAAAATCTTTAGAAAGGTTACTCTTGAATATCTTGGGTCACTATAATGTGCAGTTTTGCCCCTTGAACATTGTGAATGACAATAACAGTGTGTTAAATATTGTTTCGTTTCATTTGTTTTAATTTGCCTCTGCTTCTTAAGGTCACAGTAATAAATTCATCATCATTCATGAAGCCAATAATATTTTAAGAATAAAATCACCTTTTTAACAACCTTTATTGACATATAATGGTATACAAAGAACTACAATAACAATGTACACAACTTGGTAAGTCTGGACATTACATTTGTGAAACATGTGAAACATGACTGAGTTCCTTCATAATGATAATCATCTTGTGAGGCAGACTTGAAGCTTTAAGATAGTGGTTATATTCTGTATATCTGTTTACAAAATTTATGAGCTTGCAAATTTCAAATCACATAGAATATGATAGATTCTCAAAATAGCAATGAGAGATCTTTTGGAGCAGAGATTTAATTGTTAAAATATATTTAAGATTCTCTGTATGTGAAGAATAAAGCACAAGCAAATAGGTTATTTTTAATAGGAATTGTCTAATGGCTAAAATATGCAAAGGACTTAGAGTTAATACAAGAAAGAAGCAAAACAAAACTAACCAACAACAACAACAAAAAACCAAACAGAATCTGACCTTAGTTTATTAGCCTGTCATTTTAATGCTGCAGTGATCCAAAGGGACACACGAGATCTTTGCTTTTTACCTGGTGACCATATCTGAGGTATACTGTAAGATTTCTGAAAAACCAAGTATGTTTGAAAGCATTACCAAATCTTAGCTATGCTGTGACTTTCATATGTACCCCTTTTCTTACTAGTATGTCAGATTTTATTTCCATAGAGAACAAAGGCCAATAGAACAGATTGTGTATATCTTCCAATGAATAAAGAATCCAAGCCAAATTTACCTTTGGATAAATCATCTCTGCCAAACTCAGAATAATATGGAATTCAGAAAGTGAATGAAAATTAATTATGTATTTTTTCTATAGAATCATATTTTGGTAAAATGTTTGCAATTTGTGATAAATATTTTATGGTAAAATGCTTTATTTTCTTGGTATTTAACAGTTATAGGCAAAAGTGATATTTTAATAAAAATGATGTATTAAAATTTGGAGTTGCTAGATTTTAATCAAGATTTAATGCACCATTTATTGCACAGGAAAAAAAATAATTAACTGAATAGAGAGACAACTGTAGAATGAGAGAAAAACCTTTTAAACCCTTCATTCCAGAACATACAAGGAGTTTGAACAACTCAATGGAAAATAAATCTAATAATCTGATTAAACAATGGAGAAAAGTTTAGGATAGACAATCCTTTTTAAAAAAGTATATGAATGGTTAACAAACATATAATGAAAATATTCAACATCACTTAGTCATCAGGGAAACACAAATCAAAGCCACAAATATATACCTGTGTTGAAAATATGTGCTTATAATCCTAGACCTCTGGAATCTGGAGCAGGAGGATCCCAATTTCAAACCCAGCCTGAAAAACTGAGTGACTTAGTGAGACACTGGCTCCAAATAAATTTTTTTTAAAGCTGTGAATATAGGCCAGTAGGAAGAGCCTGGACTCAATCCCAATACCAAAACAAACAAACAAACAAACAAACAAATAGCAAGCTATCAGACCTCAGCAAAAATGGCTATTACAAAAAAGACAGAAAATAACAAATATTGGGTTGGATGTCAAAAAAGTGGAACTCTTGTACACTGTTGAAGAGAATATATATTAGTATAGCCACTATGGAAAATAGTATGGAGGTTCTGAAAAAAATTATTATTGGCTACATATCAAAGGGAGTACAAAATATGTTAAAAAATAGTTACACTCCCCTGTTTTATCATAGCACTATTCACAACAGCCAAAAGATGAAATCATCCCAGGTATTCATAAGTGGATGAATGAATAAAGAAATTGTGATACATATATACAATGGAATATTATTCAGCCATAAGATGGGTGGAATCCTGTAATTTGCATCAACATGGATAAAGCGAGAGGACAATAAGTGAAACGAGTCCAGCGTGTTCTCAGTTGTATGCAGAAATTGAAAAGATGATTTTAAAGAAGTGCTGGGATAAAACAGTGGTTTCCAGTGTCTGGGACGGCTGTAGGGAAAGAAGATGATTAATAGTTACAGGGGTATGGTTGAATAAGAGAAATAATTTCTAATCTATTATAGAATAGTTCATAAAAATGGTTGATGACCATTAGTTGCATATTTCAAAGTAGGTAGCAAAAAAGATTTTTAATGTACCCAGTGTGAAGTTACAATAAAGGTTTGAGGTGATGGACATGACAACTGTCCTGATCTAATGATCATTTCATACATATATTAAAATGTCACATTGTAGCCCATCAATGCAATTACATATAATTACTGTACATCATTTAAAACTAAGGAAATTAGTAAAGATGATTTAGTGTACATACTTTCAGCTAATAGTAAACAGTTTTGATCATTATATATGTTAAGTTTCTTTCTTAATTCAGAACTAACTTTTAAAAAGTAAAGACTGGGTCCCATTAAGGTGTTAAGTTGCCTAGGCTGGTCTCAAGCTTGTGATCCTCCCAGCTCAGCCTCCCAAAGTGCTGGTACTACAGGCAAGCAGGTACCGCAGATTATGGATTTAGTTTTATGATTTTGTGGCTGCATTTGCGTTTGTGTGGGGAAGATGGCCATGGTCATGTTTGTCGGCTGAGGTGGAGTTTGGCAATGGAAGAAAAATTTTGCTAAAATGCTTCTTTTTGTGAACTGAGTTGTTTGCAAACAGAAGTTTGAGGTATTACTGTAAATTCATCTTATTTGAAATATATATATTGTTAGTTGGCTTTTGGTTGCTGTGAATAAAAACCTGAGAAAAACAACTTAAATTTAAAGGAGGGAAGATTTATTTTGGTTCACAGTTTTGGAAGTTTCAGTGCATGATCAGTCTCCTTCATTGATTTTATGCTGCTGAGAAGAGAAGCAGAAACATCACGAAAAGAAGAATATTATAAAGGAAAGCTGCTTATCTCATGCTATCTGGAAAGCAGAGAAACAAAGCCCAAGAGTGAAAGGTTGGGGATGAGATACACTGTAGTCTTGAAAGTCAAGCCCCATGATCTGCTGTTTTCAATTAGGTCCCACCTCCTCTTTCTGTCTCCTCCCAAAAATGTAATCAAATTAAGCTCCCATCAATAGAGACTCTTCATGGTCCAATCACTTTCTAAAACCTCATCAGCAAACAAGCCTTCAGCACAAAAGTCTTTTTTGGGGAACATTTTCAATTCTAACCATAGCATATATCCTATGGCTATTTAAATTTCTATTTCTGGAAAGTTAGAATAAGTGGCAAAAATGTAGGTGCAAATGTAGATGCAACTACTTCTCTTTTCTATGAGCCATCCTGAATTGTTGTCCTGACAGACACCTCATGGAGGTGTTAGATGGGGATAGGTAAGAGAACAAGTAATTATGCAATTTTATCACCAGGACTGAAAATATCAACGACAGACTGGCAAAGAGAATTTACTATTGCAGATACTAGCTAAAAGAACATGTGATTTAGGGTCAGAAGACCTGGGAATGAGTCAGCTTCTGCTGCTTAGTTGTACAATATAATCTTAGAAAATCATTTAACCTCCATGATCTCCATTTCCTTCTGGATAAAATAAACATAAGAACAATATGCACCTCACAAGGCTCTTTTGAAAATCATCAATAGTAAAGATGTAGAGAAAACTTTTCTTTTACAGAGCCATATAAGTGTAGGTCATTTAATTGTTAAGATTTTATTCCCATTATAGATTTTGGTACTAAATCAACTTGAAGAGCTATAATAATACTTTCTAACTGAAAAAGGATTCCTGTTTATCACCTAATTATTCATTTACTCATTCAACAAACACTCACTGTAGTTTATTATCTGCCAAGCACAAAAACAGATACTAAGGATATAGAGATAGGAGACCAGTTCCTCCTCGCCAAGAGGTTATGATGCAGTGACTAAGCAATCTGAGTTTTTATAGCATCTGATGAATTATATGAGTTGGACATCATTTTGAACAGGTTACACAATGGTTCCTGGAGGATGTGATTTGAGCTCAGTAGTTGGTAATTGTGGGGAAGAGGTATACAGCATATGTACTGAGACCCAGAATCTTGATAAAACACACTAAATTCTGCAAACTACAAACAGTTGAGCAAGATTGTGAAGTAGAAAAATGCTAAGACAGGATGAGATGAGGTTTGCAAAGCAGAGGAAGTTGAGACCCTGAATAGTTCCATATTTTTTAAAGGACTAATCTCTGAAAAAATAGAACACTCAAATGGGATAGTAACATGATTGTAAGTTAATTTAAAATATAAAATTCTACCCAGAGCTGGTAGCACATTCCTGAAACCTTACAATTCTAGGTGGCTGAGGATGAGGATCACAAGTTTGAGCCCAGCCCAAGCAACTCAGTGACTCAGCAAGATCCTGCCTTGTTACTTTAAATACATAAAAAGGTTTGGGATGTATCTTGGAGTAAAGGCCCTGGGTTCAATGTCTAATACTGTAAATAAATAAATAGTCATGCAGGTTACAAAGGAAGAAAAAAAAAAACTGACACTGGTGGGAGCTGACACTATTGTTTATAAAAGAGACCAAAAACTCACTGGAGGAAAGATGGATTCTTTAATAAATGGTGCAGGGAAACCGGCTTTTAACGTGCCAAAGATTGAATCTAGACTCATATCTTTCACCATGCACTAACCTAAAATAAAAATAGATGAAAGAAATGTCAAAACAGAAACAACATGTTGGGAGATAAAATAGATAGAACTTTTGAAATAGGCATAGGCAAGGACTTTCAGAACAAAACTTCGGTTGCACAGGAAATAGTTCCTAGAATCAACAAATGGCATCATATCAAATTAAAAAGCTTCTTCATGGCAAAAGAAACAAGCAACAGAATGAAAGACACTCTATAGGAGGGGGAAAATTTTTACAAACTATTCCTCAGGCAGAGAAGTAATATCTAGAATACTTAAAGAACCTCCAAAATAAGATACTGAGTGAAAATATGGGCAAATGAGAGGGATAGACACTTCACAAAAGAAGTACAAATGGCCAATAAAAATAGAAGCAGCATTGTCGGTCATTAGAGAAATGCAAATTAAAACTACACTGAGATTCCGTCTTACCTCTATCATCAAGAAATCAAATAACAAATGCTGCAGGAGCTACAGGGGAAAAAGGTCCCTTCTACTGGTTGTTGGTAATGTAAACTCATATAACCACTAAGGACAACTGTGAATATTTCTCATAAAATGAAAACTCAGGATTCTTTTTGACCCATCTATGCCCCCTCCAAGTATCTTCCTGAAAGAATGAAGACATCATTTTACAGTGATAATACATACCCATGTTTATAGCAACACAATCATAATAGATACATCTTGGAAGCAGTCTGTATGTCTATTTAACAGATAAATCGGTAAAAAAATGTGGTAGTTATATACAGTGGATTATTACTCTGTCATTAAGATAAATTAATTCATATGTTGGAAAAATGGATTTACCTTGATACCATAATATTAGGTCAAAAAATCAGACACACAAGCTTAACTATCATATGATTTCTCTTATTTGAAAAACTCAAATTATAAATAAAGAGCAAAACAGCCAGATATGGTGGTACATGTCTGTAATCTCAGCATTAGGAAGGTTGAGAAGAGAGAATCTCCAGGAACTCACTAGAGTGAGTTTAAAATTAGCCTGTACTATGAAGTGAGACCTTGTCTCAAAAACAATAAAAAACGCCAAAAACCAGGGAGACAGATCTTTCTCAAATGGGGAGGGTGAACAAGAGATGAAGTGAAGGGGATGGGATGATAGGGAAAGAGGATATAAAAGAAATTACTTTCATATACACGCTGCACAAGGAATGTAAATATTATGTACTGTAAACATGTACTAATAAAATAAACAGAAAAAGAAAACCCAACTACGAGAAAGTTCAACAGAAATTCGGGATACAAGATAAATATATTTAAAAATTACATGTCTGTATACTGAAGATGAGCACATGGAAAGTAAGACTTTAAAAACCATAATACTTTTCATAATTGCTCCAAATATAGTAAAATATGTATGAGTATATCAATAAAAACATGTATAGCATCTATATCTTGACAATTACAAAATACTGATGAAAGAAACGATAAGAGTATTAAATAAGTGGGAAAAGATCCAGCAAAGTAAGCATAAATTCATCTCAAACTGATTTATACGTGTAATATAATTCATGTTAAAATTAGAATATATGTTTTAAAGACATAGACAAGCTTATTCTAAAATGGATATGAAGGAGCAACTATGCACCTACAATATGAAAAAAATTTATGAAGAAGATTATGAAGTATAATGAATCATTTCAATGTTGAGAGTTACAAATAATCAAGACAGGATGTTGCTAGCTAGGTGTACCAACATAGAGATCAGTGATACAGAGTAGAAAACTAAAAATAGATTGACAACGTATATTTAACTTATTTCTAAAAAAGGTGCAAAAGCAATAAAATAACAGAAGGCTAGCCTTTTTAACAAATGGTGCTGGTGCAACTGAACACATACAGGTACACAATACCCCCCCCCCAAAAAAAAAGAAAGAAGATGAAAAGAACCTTGACCTCAACCTCATACCTTACACAAAATTTAATTCAAAGTAGATTTTGGACTTTATTTTACATCTAAAACTATAAAATATTTAGGAAACAGAAAAAATTCTTTGGGACTTAGGGCTAGAAAGAGGTTTTAGATTTGATGCCCATAAAAGGAAAAAAATAAAAGATAAATCAGTCATTATCACAATTAAAAACTTTGCTTTGCAAAAGATCTGTGAAAAGGATGAAAAGGCAAGCCACAGACTAGCAAAAAATATTTGCAAACAACATATCTGACACAGGACAATTATTTAGAATATATAAACAGCTCTCAAAAAATTAACATTAAAAGCAATCCATTTAAAAATGGGCAAAAGACAACACACATTTACTGAAGAATACATACAGATGGGACATAAGCAAATAAAAATATGTTCACTAAAGTTAGACATTATAGAAATACAAAATAAAACCACAGTGAAATATCACTACTGAGAAAGGACAGAAACTTAAGTGGTAAGATCAGATGTCAATCACTAATTTACTACTGCAATAGGAAAAAGAATCTAGAATAAACTGAACTAAAGTTCAATTTGCAGAGAGGCAACTGAACATTTTAAAGGAATAGGGAGGGAATAAGGATAGACTCATTAGAGTCAGGGGAGCAAAACATTACAAAAATCAGGAGGGGGAATGGTCTATGTGAAACCTACCTGCGCTTGCTACTATGTTGAAGTTAGGTTACTACCTTTCCTTAGAAGCTGAGAGACAGGAATCCCATCTTCAGGTGTTGGCTGAAACAAATTCTTTTGACAGCCTTGGATTTTCTTAGGCATGGTAATATTACAAATGTTATACTGCACAATTCCTTTTATATAATATTATTAAATTGATAAATTATAGATATTGGGAATAGATTAGTGGTTGATAGGAATTTGGGGAGAAGAAGGGAGGGAGGCTGTTGTGGCCATAAACAGTGATCCTAGTGATGTTCTCTAAGTTTACTGTGATGCTAGTCACAAAAACATAGATGTACCATAAAATTGGTAATTATAGATGCAAAAACTAGTATTTGTAAAACTGGCAGAATTTGAATAAATTCAGTGGATTTTATCTACTTGGTCTGAATGCTTCCATCTACACATTCATTCATAGGATAGCATTTAATTACCAGTGTGACATAGGATTGTGACCTTTGGAAGGTGATTAGGTCCTAAGGGGTGATTACATCAGAACCTCCATTATTGTGATCAGTGCCCTTACAAAAGATTCCCCAGAGAGCTGCCTTCCCATACTAGCCTGTGCAATGTCATTAGAAGGTGCCATCTCTGAACCAGAAATCAAGCCCCCCCAAACACTGATGCTGTTGTCTCCTTGATCTTGGATTTCTCAGCCTGCAGGCTATGAGAAACGAATACAGTATGTTTTTTAAAAACCTCTTGGTTTATGGTATTTCGTTACAGAAGTTCAAAACGTTCCAAAAGACAAGGAACACACATTTTACTGAAGAATACATACAGATGGCACATATGGACTAACAGAGTATCAATGTCAACTTTCTGGTTGTAGTTTTACACTTAAAGTTCTGTATATTACACTTTTTTTTTTTGGTTTTGCTTTGCTTTTGTACTGGGGATTGAACTCATAACCTCATGCTTGCCAGGCAGGTGCTTATGTTGCTAAGCTAAATCCCCCAGACCTGTATATTACTTTTAGGAGAAACAAGATCACAGGTAGAAGGAATCTATTATTTCTTAAAAACTCCATGTGATGCATAATTACTGCAAAATAGGTTTAGAAAAGTCACTGTAGGAACAGTGTAAAAATAGATTGGTAACAAGGGTCATTAGATAATTGTATTTGTTTGCTGGAGGGAAGTAGTCAACAACAGAATGACCACCAGATTTCTTCCTTGAACTTCACTGAACAGGAGAGAAAACAGGAGGAGTAGATTACTGGAGAACAAGAGTGACGAATTCAATTTTGATCTTGCTGAGTTTGTTTTCCATGCAATCAACCAGGCAGAACATATAAAATGAGAAGCCACGAGAACAGAGTAGGAATCTTTGGGCACGAGAGGCACATAAAATGTTCTGCTGAATTTTAGATATCTAATCATTATGTAATACTTCAAAGCATGAATGAATATTAAAATACTACATTCATGTGCATATCAAGACAAAACAACTTTTTAAAATGGAAGAGAAAATATACATTTGTATCTGTGGGAATTCCATGTGCAGGACAGATAAAATGAATTGTGTTAGTATTATGCATTAAAAACAACAACAAAAAAGGAAATAACATTGAGTACTCTCAATGTGCTAAATAGTACATCAGTGTTCAGAAGAATCATGCTGTTTAATCCTCACAAAATGCCTGAAACAGTTTTCTTTCATTATCTATAACTTCCAGTCATATAAATTATTTGCCAAATTAAAAATAAAACAGTAAGTAATTTTTAGGAGGCTAAAATTTGAATTTAGATGTGTGCAGATTCTCAGCACACATCTTTTCATTCCAGAAAGGAAGCTTGTCAGGATGGTGGGAAGGTAGATAAAACCTCTGTAAAACTGGAGCTTTTCTATCTTTTGTTACTTGGGAATTTTACGTGACTTTAAACTCCTACTTTTATAATTTTAAGTACTAAGCTGCCTAAAATGTTAGTCTTGAGGTTGCATGATACATCTTCCCAGGATGGGGTACAGTATTGATATTAATTCAGTATTAATGGATCTCCATTCTCTAGGTGCCAAGCTCAGCCCCTACTATGTGTCACTATGTCTATGAATTAAGAATTGTTTCATTCTATTATTATATTAATTGGTAGGTAATTAACCCTCACTATTTTCTAGTCAGCATGCTTATACATTTATTTTTAGGTATACAGGTTATACAGATTAGTTAAATAAGTATTTTTCACTCAACTAATATAAACAAATAGCAGGTGTCTTCAGTTCTGTGTCCTCAAACTAACACAGTGCATTACATTCAACGTCATTAACCAACAACTGGATTTCCTAAACATCAACACCTATCAGCAAAAAACCCCAAAATGTCCATGCCATCTTTCCCCATCTCTAAAAAAAAATCCTGTCGATTATGAGGTCTGTTTTTTCTCTTCTATTTTTCTGTACACTATGTTTTTTCAGTTTTTCGTTTACTTAAAGTATCTCACTTAAAAATTTGAGGTCAACGCATCAGGTCTCTGATCTCTTAAGGCTTGAAAGTTAATTTCTGTACAATGCAGAGTCCACTTTACAAATCAAGGGCAGTGAAACTAAGATACTTGAAAACTAAATCAGGTTTACATTCCCAATCAACACATATGCATCCTTACTTTTTCCAAAAGTATTAATTATGCTGCTGCTGCTGATTCAGTAAACTAGATTTAATTTTCAAATGCATTTGAACGGGAAAATCTCCACCTCAGTTTTCATATCCATCAAAATGCAGATTCAACTCTGCATAGTGTATCTCATATAAACACGAAAGAAGTGGGTGGCAGCAAGGGTTCTCAGGAAGTTTATGTGATCTGATTTTCTGTTGGATCAGTTAATTTTTTTGATCCTTCCCCTTTTTAAAAGAGCCAAACCTTTGGTTTAGATTTAACTTCTTCTCGCCATCCACGCCATCTAGCGGTTTTAAAAGTTATATACTTGGTTTTAAAGGAGATTCCTAATGACTGAGGGTAGGGGGTGGGGGTGAGCCTGACAGACAAGACGGTTGCCCGTGACAATTTTCCTGTCACTCTCTCCACATCGCCTACCCCTCACACGGACACCTTTAACTACTTTAACCGTTTTAGATATGCGCAGAAATGCGCAGAGAGCATGTAGGGTGAGCACACTCTCAGAGTCGCACGCCCCTTGATGCTGACATTTAGAAAAGGACCTAAATCGTCCTGTCATTCGGAAAGGACAGGAAAAGGAGTTGTGACAGAGCTGGACAGAGATGACTGCCTGACTTCTTATCAAGTTGGCCAGATGACATAGTCACCCCGGCAACGTTAACATCTGTCTTGGGGGAAAAAATAATAAATCAAAAAAAAAAAAAAAAAAAGAGAGAGAGAGAAAGAAAGAGGAAAAAGCTCTTAAAAATTCCGCCGCGGAGCTTTGCAGGTCTTGCGACCTAGTCGTCCCCAGAAGACAACCAATTCTTGTGCGTTCCGCTCGGCTCACCCTCCTTCCTAGCTTCTCTCGAGTTTTTTCTCCCCCACCCCTTTTCCCACGCTCGCCTTGAACCCGGACTCGGGAGACAGAAGCGAGGCACCGGTTCCCTTCCTCCTCCCCTCCACCAAACCACCGCAGCCGAGCGCGTGAAGCTTCCTTCCCTTTGTTCCTCCCGGCTTGCTCTCTTCCCCGGGCAGAACCACCTGGATGCTCTCCCTCGGTGACATTTTGCGCCGGGGCTGGTGGGTGGCTGGGGTGGAGCGAGAGAAGCCCGAGGGGGCGGAGGCGGAGAAAGGTCAAGCCGAGGGAAAGGCAGGAGACGCCTCTTCTAACCTGCGTGGCGGGGCGTGCGCGCGGTTATTTATTTATTTTCTCCTTATTTATTGATCGTACGAGCAGAGCGGCGCGGGGAGCTTGGGGAGATGCAGGACCACCCACTGGCGGCGGGGAAGCAGCGAGCAGCCCTCCCGCGCCCCCGCGCCGCCGAGCGCCTCCTGCCTCCGCGGTCGGACGAGAGCCCGCGCCAGCGCCGGCCCCGGCCCCGGCCCCGGCCCCTTCGCGCCGCCGCCGCCGCCGCCGCCGCCGCCTGCCCGACCGCCCCGCAGCTCCGCAGCCCCGCAGCCCCGCGCCGCGCCGCCCCAGCCCCGGCCACCGCGGCCGCGCAGTAAGTTGGCAGGAGCGAGTGCCCTGGGTTCTCGCCTCCCCCGCACCTTTTGAACTTGTTGCTGTCGCTCGGCTCGCCAGCGCCTGGCTTTTGGAAGGTGAAAAGGAGGAGGGAAGGCACGGAGGGATGGGGGAAGGGGAAGAAGAGCTCGCTTGAGCTTTATTTATGCTCCCTCGGCGGCGCCTCGGATCCCGCGGCTGGCGAGCTGCTTTCTCGCCTTTTCCTTTTCCGGGTGCACGGCGAGGAGAAAGTCTCTATGCAACTCAGCCCCCGGCGCGGGCGCGCACTTTGCCAGGTACGTACCGCGGGAGAGGCGCGTTCTGCGCCGCGGCAGATGTTGCTGCCGCTGAGGCGACGGCGCCTACCGGCTCCCGGGCTCTGTGACTGTCACACAGCACCTGAACTGAACTTGAAAAGAGAGTGAAGGGGCCACTGACTGGGCGGACGCTGGTGGCAGACGCCGAGGGTGTCGGTAGACGAGGGGGGGGGAGGATCCCTATTCACGCCCCCAGCCGTGCCCACGGCCCCTGGCACCTCCGTCTCCGCACAGACTGGAGGAGGCGAGGCACAGCCGGACTCCGGGAGACGTGGGGCAGCGGCAGTGACCGCATCCCCGAAGCCACAACAGGTCGCCTTCTAGAGACTCCTTTGGCGGGAAGGGCCACTTGGAAAGGGCAGATTTGAAAAAGAAGAGGGAAAGGGAAAGGTTTCCCTGATTCGCCAAAGGAACACCCCGGGTGACTTTCCTCTTTCCTGCTCCACACACTGATCCCCTGATCCCGTATCACCCAGACTGAGTCAGGGGACACCTCACACACACCTGTTTGAAGACATTGCTGCCTCCGAAGCCGCTCGTGTGCTTATTTGTGGCAGGAGGTGGCCTGGTCTACGGCTGCCAGAAGTCTAGCCAGGTCTGTTGAGGCCGATTGCTTTTAGGACACTGCACTTTTTGTTGTTAGGCTGTAAGAAAACTTGCCCTTCTGGAAACTGTGACTTTGCCTACCTTGGCCTAAGGCAGGCGGCTGGGGACCGAGGTCCTGGTGCGATTTGTGCCACAGGAGAGGGCGTTCGTGGCCCAGCAGGCACCGCGCGTCAGCATGGCGGCGGGCGTGGCAGCATGGCTCCCCTTCGCCAGGGCGGCGGCCATTGGCTGGATGCCTGTGGCCTCGGGGCCCATGCCGGCTCCCCCGAGGCAGGAGCGGAAAAGGACTCAGGATGCGCTCATCGTGCTGAACGTGAGTGGCACCCGGTTCCAGACGTGGCAGGACACCCTGGAACGGTACCCAGACACGCTGCTGGGCAGCTCGGAGAGGGACTTCTTCTACCACCCCGAGACCCAGCAGTATTTCTTCGACCGTGATCCGGACATCTTTCGCCACATCCTAAATTTCTACCGCACCGGGAAGCTCCACTATCCACGCCACGAGTGCATCTCTGCGTATGATGAAGAGTTGGCCTTCTTCGGCCTCATCCCAGAAATTATCGGCGACTGCTGTTACGAGGAGTACAAGGACCGCAGGCGAGAGAACGCCGAGCGTCTGCAGGACGACGCGGACACTGACACCACGGGTGAGAGCGCCCTGCCCACCATGACCGCCCGGCAGAGGGTCTGGCGGGCCTTCGAGAACCCCCACACCAGCACCATGGCCCTGGTGTTCTACTACGTGACAGGCTTCTTCATTGCCGTCTCAGTCATCGCCAATGTGGTAGAAACAGTGCCATGTGGGTCTAGCCCAGGCCACATTAAAGAGCTGCCCTGTGGAGAGCGGTACGCAGTGGCCTTCTTCTGCTTGGACACCGCCTGTGTCATGATCTTCACTGTTGAGTACTTGCTGCGCCTGGCTGCAGCACCCAGTCGTTATCGCTTTGTGCGCAGTGTCATGAGTATCATCGATGTGGTGGCCATCCTGCCTTATTACATTGGACTGGTGATGACAGATAATGAGGATGTCAGTGGAGCCTTTGTCACACTCCGAGTCTTTCGAGTCTTCAGGATCTTTAAGTTTTCCCGCCACTCTCAAGGCCTGCGCATCCTGGGGTACACCCTGAAGAGTTGTGCCTCGGAATTGGGTTTCTTGCTCTTTTCACTCACCATGGCTATCATCATCTTTGCTACAGTTATGTTCTACGCAGAGAAAGGGTCTTCGGCCAGCAAGTTCACCAGCATCCCTGCAGCATTTTGGTACACCATCGTTACCATGACAACATTAGGGTAGGTGCCATGAAGGGAAATGGGAGGGAGGTTGGATATGGTTGAGTTGATTGTGGGCCTTTTAAGGTCTCACAGTACTCCAAAGGAACTAATGCTTTTTTTCTTTCTTAAATGGTTTTGGGAAAATATCTAAATGATTTGGAAATAAACACATTTTTTTGTTCTGTGAAATGGGTATGACAAAGAATGAAATATTGGTGGTCACAGGCAAATATGGAGTACTGGTGTCTAAACGAGATAAATACACAAAGAAATGAGAATTTGTGAATATAGGAAAATGTTTAAAAATGTATGTATCAATGCATAAAAATATAATGACAAGGAAAAACAAAATTTATGCCCTAATTAATATATGAATATATTCAAAGTATAGTGTATTGAGATGTCTAGAAAGTACCTCAATGCATTCAAATGACAAGTTTTCATGAATATTTGAAGTATTATTTTTCCATTGATATTTAGGGCATGCATTTTTCCCCTATTAGCCACAATTCATATTTTATAACACTGTAAAAGAATACAGATATCAAACAGTTTTGTAATAAATATGCACATGTATGTGATTTCTTTATGGCTGACAAGTTATGTTTTAGGATACCAGTACTAAAACTCATCTACTCTACCAGATCAACTGTTGCAATATTTAAAAGTCTAGGTCTAGCCTCAGAAAAAGCATATGACTGCCATCCCCACGTTGCTTTTAGAAGCTACAGATGCCATCACGCAGAGTCCACACCTATTAAACACACTTGGTATGAAGACAGAACAGTGTCTGGTGAGATTGTTGGTCACCAAGGGCTGTTTGCATTAATAGTATTTTTTCCTTTGAAAATTCTTTTTTGTGTTGTTCTATATGGAGGTATGAACTTTTAGAATGAACAGAACATATTTAGGGCTAGAATTAAGGTTTTCGTAGGTTGCAGAAAAAAAGGAAAAATGTCAAATAAGAATATTAATCAAACTGCAGAAAAGTAGCAGCATTTTACATATTAGTGAACCTAATAAAATAAAATGGTTAGATCTTTTTACTTTTATGAGTCTTAGGTAAGCTAGGGATTGATGTTAGTGCCCTTTCTTCAGTTTTATTCTACTTTTCATGCATAAGTAATCAGCTCAATAAAGATTTGGTAATGACTATAACAAAAAAGTTATTCTCAAGGCTGCTTTTCAAATTTTGTGTTTTTGACTAATTTAATGGACCTGTTGAAATGGTATTGTAGTTAAAGTCAACTTAGTTTTAGTAGAAATATGGTGTTGAACAAAATTTCATGTATCATCATATGACCAAGTAATGCAATATTTTATGTGAGAAATTTTTGGCTAAGTTAATTAAGAAATTATGATAAAGTAAAATGGATTGCTCATGGTTTTGATTGAGTCATATATCTTTGAAGAACTACTGGTATATTAAAAAATGAATTATTGAAATCCAAATCTTGTGGCCTATATTTCCTTTTTACTCAGTTGATAACTTTATGACAGGTTATGAAGAAGATGCAGAACACTTTAGGATTGTAGGTGGTTATTCTTTATCAAAGAGACTTTGTTTATTTTTATTTTGTCTTGTTATATTAGCGACATTTGAAATCATTATCACAGGATAAGTAGGTAGGGTAAATTACTATCATAACTTCAAGTTAGTACAACTGAATTAAAAACTATTTTAAGAAATAAATGAAGAGGTATTAAAGAGATACACACTTTTAAAATTTTGGTGTACATTGCAATCTTTTTGGTGAGGTCTCAGTGACTCATTTTATGTTACCTACTTTTATGAGTCTTAGGTAAGCTAGGGATTGATGTTAGTGCCCTTTCTTATTTTATGTTATGTGTAGATGATTGCAGGTATTATTACAGTGAATGCTAATGAACTCTCGATTTCATCTAGTTAAAAGTTCTGTTCTAAACTTGAGAAGTTAGCATTATTTTAACATTTGTTTCCTGAGATGACAGTTCTTATTTTATTTTGAAATTTAAGGGAAAAAATGAGGAAATATTAGTCATTAGTGACAATTTTTCTTTTATAATATGTATAAGCATCTACTTTCTGAAATGATTAAAAAAAGTGAATCGTAACTCTTTGATAAAAATCTAAATAATGAATTTAGTACATGTTTCATAGGTAAATGGATTATAAGAATTAAATATGTACACTTTCCCAGAACTTTGAAGCAAAATGGTAGTTACTTTTAATTTATGTTTCACTGAGGTGGAACATTTTAATTTTCAGAAAATTTAATTAAACATTCTGGTGGAATACAGCAGTCATACTTTTAAGGTATAGAAATGTTGACATAATCAAAAATGTTGACTTTCAATAAAGCGTATACTTTATATAATATAGCAAAGTTTCTTAGGAAAAGATCTTTAGTTTTTCATCAAAATATATTTATAGTGCATTTTAATTTCCTGAGAAATAGATTTTTTAAAAAACCTCTTTTTGCTGTCTTATCTTTGGCTGTATTATGTCTCTGCAGCATTATAAGAATAGAAAATATTCAACAAAAGCCAGTGCCTGACTTTATCTTTTATGCTGCCGTTTTAGAGGATAAAGCATGAAGTACAAACTTTCTAGAAAATCTCTAATAATTTTAGCTATTGTCAGGCTCTGTCTGCAAGAATATTTCACTATACTTTCTGAGTTCTTTTCTCTGTTTATTATTTTTAATGGAGCTAAGGTTCATCAATTATTGATAATAGAAGTAAAAATGGTATCCTAAACAATGGTTATCAAACGTTCCAGCTAATAGAAATGTTACCTACTTGAGAAGAAGTAACCCCAGGAGCATTGTCATTCAGGACTGGGACAACCACTTACTACTTTTTACATCATTTTAGATAGTTTATACTTGGTTTTTTGATCTGAAATAGGAAGAAAGCTGTGGGTCTATCTTTACACAACTTCCATTCATTTTTGGTTTCCTGAAACACCAAACATGTCATTAGACTATAATTTGATCATGTTTGTTCTGTAAGTTATTACTTACTCTACTAGTAAAATGAGTGCTTTAAAATGTAGTGTTAAGGCTACTCTGTTTCTTGTTAAAGTAAAAAAACATCAAAAATGTTTTAAGGTTGAAAATGGAAGGAAAGAGAGAATGTCAGAATTTTTTTTAAAAGAAGTGTTTAGATTGAGTGGTGGATCTGTTCATCCATGCAGTCCTTTCCTTTTTTAATATATTCATTGACTTTCACAGAGCCCTGTGTGGCCTCTTATGCCTTCCCCAACTCCACCCCCCTTGCCATATCTTAGACTTTGATTAACTCTCTTGAGTGGCATTAGTAAAAAAAGGAATGGGGCATGCCTCCTTTGTCCTAACGGCTTTTAGAAGATAATATCCAGTTGATGTTTGTCATTCAAATGGTGGTACTTACATGCTGCTAAATTTAGGAAATTTCTAAATGTTCACCACTAATAATCAAAAACTATTTAAAATTTATTCTCTAGGCTTACACTTCAGTTTACCATTTTTATCTCACAGTCATGACTTAGGAGTTACGTGGTACACTAAATCATTTGAAGAGTTATTGTGTTAGGCAATATTGTTATTCTTAGTGATAGTCAGTAATCATTTAGATGATTTTTTTAAGGAAAGAAACTGTGTTGCTCATAACATAAAATTTAACTTCTTCAGAAATGTTGCCGCTATGGTCTACACTATTCTTTGATTTTAAAAACAAGTGGTTTTCTTCAAAGTTTCAATATGGGAAAGAAAGCTGCTGTGTGGCATTTTGGTAAAGTTCATGTTTAGAAGGGAATTTTGAGATTTTAACTAAATAAGTCATATTCTAATATGGTTTATATTTTTAAAGAAACTTAGGGAAATGTGATATATGTTCCTTCTTTGGCACTGAAGCTAACCAGCTCTAAAAGGCTATCATTTTGTTTTAGTCCTCATTTGAATTAGAAACAGTATTTGACAAGGTAGTTTAAAACTGTGTGTATTTACTTGGTATCTTAAACTTAGGCATTTACTTTCTTGGCAAGCAGATGTATGTTAGAAAAAAGTAACATATATTGTCTCAACATGGTATCCTAGAGAAGGGGCGATTCTGATTCTCAGTCGTCTACTATGCTATTACTTTTTCTTTTTCTTTTCCTTTTAGACTATTAATTGGCTTTGTCTTATACTTAGTTTTATGGTTACACCTTTTAGTTCTGAATTTTTTTCCCCAACCATATTTGTCTTTGAATAGGAGTTACTGGAGTTTAGATTGTTTATTACCTGATTGCTCAATTATTAGTAGAAGGAAACTTACTTTTTAAATTATATGATATGATTTACATATTATATATATATATATATATATATATATATATATATATATATATATATATAATTTTATAGTGCAGGACTTGTGCCTTGCCCATAGTTTACACAATTAAATATGAGTTGTTTTTTCCATTAGTATATTGCATTTGTCTCATAGTTCTACACTCTGTCGCTTATTTTTGTGCATTCCTTAATATGACAACTAGCTGTATTTATTTACAGAGCACTGGGATTTACCACATAATACTGGTTGATATAATGCAACCTTGTATTCTCATTCAGTGAACTTTTAGGTCCTTTTTTAGCAAACTACTTAATGGGACCAAGCCTAATGGAAGAAAATAAATCAATTATTTTGTGTTAATTACCTAAAAAGCATTGGCTTGAATTGTTGAAAATGTGCAATTTAACTTCTCTTTCACTGAAAGAACAAGAATGGTAGAAAGAACATTCATGGGAATGGAAGTATTATTTTTCCCTCAGAGCTGTAATAATGAATTCACTCCCTTTTCCCCACTCTCCATATGTCTCATATTGTTTTCTGAGCACAAGTATATATATATAGAAATAGGCATTGTTCTCCTGCTAGCTTCAGCAGCTAGATTTGGCGATGTGGTATTGTGTCTGATATTGAAAAAAAAAAACCCAAGGGTAAAAATCATGTCTTCATTTCTGTGCACATTTACATGGGTCTTTGGTAGGTTCCATTTGAATGTTTTGTCGTTTTACTTCTTGTTGTCCTTACTAGACTGAAAGGCCTTGATGTATGAGTATATTCCTTTTGGGGACTTGGTTCTAGTTCTGTGCTCACAAAGAGAAAAAGATCCAAGTTAATGTGTTGCTGGTCATGGAAATAGATGATCACTGCACACCATGGTAAGCTGCTTAGTCATGGAGCAGTGTCCCCTCAGCGTAAGCCTTGACCTCCCAAATTAAGCCAAACTGTATTTAAAATTTATTATTGGAGCATTTTATTTTCTGACACACTACAATTCACCCTTTCTTTCTCTCTTTGGACTGGATAGGGCAATGAGACTTTTCCAGTTTTTTACCCATAACTAATTCTTCTGCAAAGGTTAAAATTAATGATTGTCAACTATTACATGTATCAAGTTGTAAACTGTTGTCTATAAATGAAATATAGATATCATTACTATCAAGAAGGAGTCCACATTCTACAGGATTAAAAGGTGTATGAAATGCAAATGCATTTGAAAAAGATCTTCCTCCTTCTCATTAGCTATTCTTTATTTTGCTCTTTGCTTATGTTTAGGTTTCTCATTTAAGAGAATATATGTAGTATTTAAGGTTGTGTGTCTGGTTTATCTCACTTAACATTATGGTCTTAAAATGAATTGATTTACCTATAAATACCTCTAGTTTGTTCCTTCTTTATGGCAGAGTAATACTCTTTTGTGATTAAATGCCGTTTTTAATATCCATTTATCTATTGATGCACATACAGGTTGTTTCCAAGATTTAGCTATTATAAATAAAGCTAAATCTAAATATAGCTATATTATATTAGACAGACTCTCCAAAATAAATGTAATCATTATGTACTGCAAACATGTACTAAGATAAGTACTTAATAAAGAGGATATAAATAAAGTAAGGGTAGGGACCAAGTTTTATCGATTATATAGGAAAATAAGTATTTTATAAGTAATGAAAGTGCAAATGCAAGTGTAAGTACATGTCCTTATATAGCATAATCCATTTTGCTTTGTTATGTAAAGAAAATCTGAATCATGAAAAGTGTAGGGGGAATAGAGAGTGGGTTATCAAATGTTAACAATAAGAAAAAATAATGTTGAAAGAGTAGGATGACAGTTGAGGTAATGTCAAATAGGGCAGGAAGATTTTGTTCTAAAAGTAAATGTGTTTTTGTGGTTGTGTAGTTATAATTTATCCATGTTATTCATTTTCTTCACTTCTACGAATACCAATAATAGTGCTTCTGAAACTTAATACTAACAGCTTATAGTCTCCAGAAATCAAAATGTGGTTTACAGAGTTTAATTCAGTTTAGCAAACTTATTTAGCACTTATTACCTGTCCTTCACCACACCAGTGAACACAGGGCCAAATTCCCAACTTAGAGAACTGCAGAACCGTTATAGTGAGAGAGGAAGAAAATAAGCACATAAATGTATAATGCAATATCAGGTCACAAAGAGTGCTCTGAAAGAAGTAAATCTAGGTAAATAGCCTGTTGTTTTGGGGGTTGCATAGACAAGGCTTTTGTAAGAAGATGATTTCAGCTGATGGCTGTCTGAAGGGATGAAGTGAATCTGTGAATGTATGAGTGAAAAGCTTTAGTGGAAGACAGAAAAGAAGTACAGGTTGTTATATATACTTTGTCCAAATGCTTGAGACTAGTAGGATTTCAGAATTTTTCAGATTTTGGTTATTTACATATGCATACTTAAGACTCTAATCCAAGTTTAAATAAGAGAGGCATTTATGTTTCATATACGTCTTATTCCCACTGCCAGAAGTGATTTTGTGTAATATTTATTGCACCTGTATTTAGACTGCAACCTGTTACTGAGGTCAGTAATTTTCCTTTTGCACCATCAAGATGCCACTCAAAATAGTGGAATTTAGACATTCAGATTAAAGATGCTCAACCTGTACAAAGGCCTCAAGGTGAGAGAGGTTTGATCTGTGTGATGCTATTGTAATTGAAGCAAATGGGATCTGAAATATATTAGAAATGTCTCTAAGACATTATAGACTATAGCAGACTTCTGTTTTCTGTCACTAGATACAGTGGCTACATTTGACAGTGTGAGATATTGCCTGATCTTGATAATAAACCCAGGGATGAAACAGCATCTCTTCATTTATGTGCACATGTATGGCTCTTCTATTAGTAGATTCCATCAGTTTTTTTCTTTGAGAACTAATCTCAACTTCTGAAGCCTACATCATCTCTAGTTGGAATCATACTTTATGTTAGTGCCATTTTATGTGTAATTTATTGTCTTATTTCTTGATTTTTGTAACTAGATTGAAAGGCTTTTGAAGCTTGAGTGTATTCATGTTGGGGAACTATTATCTATATTCATTATTCAGATGTAGAAAAAGATCTATGGAAATGTCTTGTGGGTCATGGCGTGGATGAATCCTGCACACCATGGAGACTCTTTAAGCAAGGAGTGATACTGTCTCAAGATTGACAATATTTTACTAATCTTATGGAAACTTAGATGAAGAGAGATGAAAAGGGCAGACTTTAGAGAATGGTAAGCATGACAGAGATAGGATCTGATAGCATAAACTCTGAAATTCTCCAAATTTTTAAATGGTCATTTTAAAATTAACTTCTTTATTGTGTAGAAATTTACATCCTTTATTTGATTTGTTATATTTACTTTGGTGTAAAATTTATATCCAATTATTTGTAAGATTGTGAAAAACAGCATTTTATAATAATGCATGATTAAATTACTCCTAACTGATGAAAATAAAACTACAATAGTTTATATGAAAAAGTGAATTGCGCATTTAAGCTGAATGGTTAAAGCTGGTCCTGTAAATGGAGAACTGAATGAGAATTTAAGGGTAATTTTTAAATTTTGAATATGGGTTTGAAGATTAACAGCTGTCAGTTCTAATATTAGTCTCAGGAATATCACATTCATTTTGTTTTCTATTTAAAGGATTTCTATCCTTTTTTTCTCACTTTGCAGTAGGTATGTGTCTATCTTTTCCAGGTGTTTTGTTATTTTTGTGATTTGAAAGAAAATAATTTACATATCTTGAAATCTGTGAAGACTGCTATAGGCTATATATTTTTCAGCACAAATCAAATTGGGCCATGCATAATAGCAGAAGTATAATGAAAATTTACAGAGGCAGTGTTTTGATAAGTATCAGCATGCTGGAGAATTAAACATAATCATGAATGAATAATTGGCAAGATTTGAGATTAGAAGAATAAAGAATTGAATTATCACAAAATGATTATATTTATGTATATATCATACATATATTTAGTTACTTGGGCCTAAGGAAACTCACTGTGCCTTCTCATTTTGGCATACTTCTTTCTTTGAAACATCTTCCCTCTAGGTAATTCTATGTCCTACCTAGAAGTTCTGTCTGGAGATTGGATTACTGATGAAGGAAGCTAGGATATATGAAATGCATCACAAAGAATTTCCTGGTATCCCCTGGCTTTTTCATATGATGGAGTTGGATAAACACAAGTGCTGTTAAATAATTATTCTTCTTTATCTATTTTGAATGAGAAACTAGCTTCTTTTCAACATTCTACAGAGAGTTAATATTATCTAACCTTATGCTATTTTAATGCTTTTGTAAAAAGATAAAAGGGTTCATTCATACTGTTTCAGATAACATTGAAATGTATGAAAATGTTCTAGTTCTTACTAAATGTGGTGTTTTTGAAATAAAATCATATATATATATATAAAATATTTATTAATTTATTGAGATTCTAGGAATTCAATCCAGGGCCTTTGCACTGAGTCATGCCCCAGCCCATTTTTAATTTTCATTTTAAGACAGAGTTTCACTAAGTGACTAAATTGCCTGTGCTGAATGTAAATTTGTGATTCTTCTGCCTCAGTCTCACAGAGTGCTTGGATTACACGTGTATACAGCATGTCTAACTAGTAAATGAGTTCAATCCACTAATGAGATCAACCCACTAATGAACATTAAATACTTTATTTAATCAGAAAAGAATGTGCCCTATGATTCTGCAAAATGTTTGATTTTTCCACTTTAGTTCAAAGATTTTTAAAAAATGCAATTTTAACGTGCAAGGTTCTTTAGAAATTGTTTTGTAGAAAACTCTCGATTTGTGCTTGAGGAAAACAAAGTGAAGTATAATTATGAAACTTAAATAAAATCATAGAGGTAATTAGTGGAAGAGCCTAAATTAAATTCCTGGGGAAGTCTTTTGAAATATAGTGGTCTTTAGAGTATAATACACTAGAAGGAGCCCCTCCTTCCTATATTTGTTTGTCATTTTATACTTCTCTTTATCATTAACAAAATATTACAGGTCTAGAAGTTTTTCCACATTAATCACTTCATATTTTATACATCTTTTTAATGCAGTGAAGGACTATGAAGTATATATATAAGCAAATTTACATAATATGTAATACATCTCATTCTATCATTCTTTCTTTGATCTTCTGCTAATTGTTAAATCTTGCTGAGACTGAAGAGAATTCTGATTGAACTGATAATTTCAACCCTGGGTTTTAGGTAATGACTTATGAGTTTTTTTAATTCTAATGTTAACAGTATTATAATATTGAGTGAAATAAGTGTCAAATATTTTTTGTTTGTTTTGAAGCACAGGCATTCAAATGTGAGAGTATAAGATTGGCTCATAAATTACTCCCAAAATTGAAAGTGTGCTTTCTTACTAAGTGAACATCCATGTTAAATATCAAATGAAATGATTTAAAGAAATTACCAAATTAAGTATTAAAATTAAGTATTATAATTTAGAATATATTTAGAGGTGATATTCCTAAGGATATTTAAATAGTATGTTTTTATGTTGAAAAAGACACAAAATAACATTTTGATTCCTGGAATAAAGGAAAAAACAACTGCTCCTTTAAAATACTTGAATTTTTTGAAAATTAGGTAGTAAATATATACTTCTTATATTTTAGGAGAACTCTTCAAGATGAAGCTGATCATACATTATAAGACATTATATTTCAATAGAATACACAGTGCAACCTTGGTTCACAGACTTAATTTGTTTTGTGATTCTAGAAAATATGGCCATGTTTGTGCTCCTGTGGGAAGATGGCTGAGATAGTGTTCCTCATCTGGGGCAGAGTTTGAAGAAACAAAATTTTGTCAAATGCTTCTATTTGTGAATCAGATTTTTTACAAACAAAAGTGTTTGTTAACTGAGGTATCACTGTACTGTATTTTTCTTTCTTTGACACAAAGTCTTACTATGTAATGCAGGCTGACCTTGAACTTGCTTATGTAGCTCAAACTGGCCTTGAACTTGTGATGATCCTCTTGGATCAGCCTCCTAAGTGGTGCGATTACAGGCATGCAACAACATGCCTGGCTGTACTGTATATTTGAAAGCCAGGTCTTTAATACTAAGAGCTTAAAGAGATAAAATAAACATTATTATGTTTATTCTAGGTGCAAAGAGTTTTTAATAAATATTATTCCCTCTCATAGCATACTTCTATGCTTCATCTGTGTGTGACACTCTTACCATTTTTTATGTAGTTAACAATTTTAATAATCTGTTATACACATAGGAACCTACCAGCTAAAATAGAGCTATATCACTGATATTCACCTACACCTAATGTCATGCACCTGCTTCCCTATCACATACCAATGTTTCTATGTCTCTCAACTAAAGATCATGATTATCCTGTATTCTGTATTTTTAATTCTTAAAAATATATATTTTAATAATAGATTTTGTTGAATTTATGCATAGGTATAATGTTGCATGTAGTCTTGAATTTTTATATATCTGATTTATCCATATAATTCCCATTCACTGTAATAATTTTTGGCTGCTTTGTGTTAGCTGATTCTATTGTGTGAATATACTATAAGTTTATTTGATTCTTCCTAGTAAAAACACTCATATTGGTTTCATGTTTTTCTAAAAGTTAAGATATGTCAATTATTGACAGATGTAAATGTTTTTTCTTCTCTATATATTGAATTCAAATTTCTGAGTCATTTGCATGAATTTTCAACTTTGGAAGATAATACCATGTTTTTCCAGAGTTGTTTCATCAGGTGACATGCTCTAGAACCCCAAATTTCTGTGAAGCAAATACTTAATGTGACAAAATTAAGAATGTTATTTCCACGGGTATTATTTTCCCATGATATTTTTGAGATGAGGAATGAATATAAATACTTGAATTTTATTCAACTTTATGATTTTTAATTA
Organism: Hydrochoerus hydrochaeris; assembly: GCA_004027455.1. Classification (NCBI taxonomy): domain Eukaryota; kingdom Metazoa; phylum Chordata; class Mammalia; order Rodentia; family Hydrochaeridae; genus Hydrochoerus; species Hydrochoerus hydrochaeris. Next base: position 217,932 of record PVLA01000119.1, read on the forward strand.
GATGCTTTTCAAGTCCAATAATATGAAACACATCAAACTTGAAGCTATGTTATATGGTTTGGTTTACTTATTGTGAAGTAATAAGGACTGAAGGATTGAAGTTAGTATTGAATTTTTTGATATCTTATAGTATTTAATGAAGTGTTACATATAACATTTTGCTAATATGTACATTAAAGGTAATATATATTCTATTAACATTGTCTACTTTATCACTATATTGCTGTAGTTAGAAAAAGTACTGTGCACTAATCAAAACACAAACATTCAGAAAGTATGAATCACTGTGAAATAGGTCCTAAAAATGAATATAAAATGAAAGGATTTCCATTTCAGGAAATTCTTAGTTGTGGAATTAAAAGAAATATTATTTCCAATTCTTTGTAAATATGCATTCAGTTTTTTATCTTTGCAGTACAATGCAGCTGTTTTCAAAAGCATAAAGTATATTCCTGTTGGTTTGTTGTCTTTTTAATTTTTATTTATTTTTTACTTGTTTATGTGTATAGTTCATAGTGATCACAGTACTCATGAAGGATTGGTACATACATATAACATATCTTAAATATTTTCTTTGATCTCCTTTCCCTTTCCCCTCCCTCCATTTCCCAGTCACTTTTCCATGTGCAAAAGAACTATCTTGCTGTTTCCTACCATCTATCCCCTAATTGCTCTTTATTTATAGTTTGAGTTTCTCATACAAGAGAAACCGTGTGATATTTAAGCTTACGTATCTGATTTTTTTCACTTAACATTATGGTCTTTAGGTGGATCCATTTTCATATAAATTACTCAAGTTTGTCCTTCTTTATGGCAGAGTTGTACTGCATTGTGTATAAATGCCACATTTTCTTTATTCATTCAGCTGTTGATGGATATAGGCCACTTGCAAGATTCAACTGCTGTAAGCATGAATATGCATGTATTGCTGTAATATGACATTTTAACTCTTTTGGAAAGTTACTTAGAAAAGGAATAGCTGGGTAAAATGAAATTCCTTGTTTTAATTTTGTGAGGAATCCCCATAATCATTTCCATAATGGTTAAACTACACTACCACCAACAATGTAGAAGGGTTCCTATTTCCAGGCAGCCTTACCAGAATTTATTATTATTTGGTTTCTGTATCATATCCTTTCTTTCTGGAGTAAGAAGGGATGTCAGTGTTGTTTTAATTTTCATTTCTATAATTGCCTGAGATGTTGAACTTTTTTTTTGTATATTTCTTGACCATTTATATTTCTTCTTTTGGGAAGGGTTTCACTTCACTTGCTCATTTTTTATTGGCTGTTTTGTTTTTGGGGTTTAATTTTTTGAGTATTTTTTATAGTCTAGATATTAGTTTTCTACCTAAGGAATAGCTGGAAATTTTTTCTCGTTCATAGGCTGTCTTTTCACTCTGTTGATTGTTTCATTTCTGTGCAGAAGCTTTTTAATTTGATATGTCATCTGTTGATTTCTGGTATTATTTCTTTTTGCAATTGGTATTCTGTTCAGAAATTTCTTGCTTCTTACCTATGTCTTCAAGAGTTTTACCTATTTTATCTCTACCAGATTACATGCTTCTGTTTTGATATTTAGATCTTTGATCCATTTTTGTTTTTGTTTACTGCATGGTGAGAGATATGGGTTTAATCTTCCACATGTGTGTAGTCAAATTTTCCAGTACCATTTGTTAAGGAGGCTATCTTTATTCTAGTGTAAGTTGGTCCCTTTGTCAAAAATCAAGTAACTGAGTGTTCTTGGAGTAGTTTCTGCATCCTTTTTTTCCTGTTTCATTGATTCATGTCTTTTTTTTTTTTTCTAGTACACTGTAACTTTGTAGTATGACTTGAAACTTGGGATTGTGATGCCTCCTGCCTTGCTCTTATAGTCCAGGATTGGTTGGGCCATTCTAGCTTTTTATAGTTTCATATGATTTTAGGATTGTTTTACATGTGTGTAACACATTTTAGTTTTTTATTGTCTCTTCCCCACTTCTCCCTCCATCTCTTGATCCCCTTCCCATTTGCAAAAGATAAATATCCTTATATTTCTTTTACTTCTGTCTCTTCATTATTTCTCACATTCTCAATGCTTGACTCTAGATCTATATGTATTACTTTAAATATTACTAAAATATTGTGCATGTATGATTTATGCTCAAATATACATTTAAGAAATATAAACATACTTCAGTATAAAATGTGAAGATTGGTAAATACAGTATAATACATATATTTGTGTATTAATATGATACCACTTCTTTGTTCTCTTTGAAGATGCAAAATAAAGTACTGATGACACTTTCAAGAAGATCTGAACTTGCAGTAGTTAGTAAAAACCATTTTCCTTCTTTTCATGTATATACATATGTTTTTTAAAGGCATAGCCTATAGACTTTGATGTGCTTTACAATAAATACATATTTTTATGCCTAAAAATTCCTTTTAAGAGGACTCTTTAGTATTATTTGGAGCTTTGTTTAGTATTTTTTTCTACATAGAGAGCTTACTAGATTATATATATATATACATATATATATATATATATATATCCCTTTTCCTATAATAGTCCTTTAATGAGTCACTGAAAAACATCTGAAATATAAGATAGATAAAAGACAGCCTCAACTTACATATCAGTTTATATATTAGTTTTTCAATATGCCAGCTTACTGGTGTTAGTAAAATTATTTAACCTGATTGCCTAAGAATTCCTGTCTGTAAAATAAAGTTCCAGACTTTTTTGGAAATTAAATGTGATATATATATATATATATATATATATATATATATATATATATATATCATATAATTCTTACAATATAATTTTGCAGATAAAACTTACATGAGATGTTGCTGTTATTTTATTAAATGTTTAGCATTTCATATAGAATTAAACTGGTGCATATTTACTGTGCATAAGAAAAAGTCTGTAGCTGTTCCCAGTAGATTGCTGAAGAACTGTTGATTGTTGGCAATTGGATTAAATCACGCATTTTTTTAAAAAGTGGAATTTAGTCATCATATAATTGTTTTTGGTTGAAATTTCATCATTTTCTTAATTTGTGTCATCAAATTCTAAAATTCCTGGGTCTGTGGCAAACTTTTTTTGAAGTTACAAACTAAATGATTTCCTCATTATGTTTTTTACTCTGCCAGTTTTCAAAGACTATCTCAAACAATTTATTCTCATATATACCAAAATAATTAAATAAGTTACTTTCAAAGATTAAAGATGAAGAGGAAATAGTGGAGAATAGATATTTTGTATAAAGGATTATTGAGCTTAGAATCAACTGATTTTTTTCCCAACCAATGAAAAGAGATAAAATGAAATATATTTGATGGCTGTTTATTCAAGAAAAGAAAATATTAGCAAGTGTTTGTCTTCATGAAGTTTTTTGTTTAAAGAGTAAGTTCTAAGAAGAATTTGTCCAATAGTTCATTATAAGTAAGTTATTTACCATCATCTGCACTAATAAATTTATGGAATATTTAGAAATACTTTCTTATAAATTATTTATCCTTCTGGTTTCAGTGTGATGATGTGATACAATATATAATGTGTAATGATCACATCAGGGTAGTTAACATTTCCATTTTGGACATTAAAAATTTTTAAACTAACACATTATACATATTCGTTGGTTTCAGTATATTTTGTTATATGTATGCAACACATTCCTGTACTGAGTAATTAACATTTCCATCTCCTTATTATTACTTTATATTTAGATCATTTGAGCTTTGTAGATACTCATCAAAATATTAGTTACTCTGAAGAATAAACTCCTACGTTCTGTAGAACACTGGAGTCACCTCTGTAGGCCACCATATTACCTATGGTGTGGGACCTATTACACACTTCTATTGTCTTCCTTCTCTGGCCTTCTCTGCCTTTAGTAATAGGTGTTCCACATTTAGATCAATGTATTTTCACATCCACATATGAATGAAAGAGAATGCTGTCTTTTTGTGTTTGACTTATTTCATTTAACATTGTTTCCTCAAATTCCATCCATTTGGCTGCAAAGATAGGATATCATTATTTTTATGATGTTTTTGTTATACATATATATAATATATAATGTGATATATTATGCAAAATGATGAGCATTTTTTGTAACTTTGTTGGTGATTTGAAATTTTTATTTTGAGAAGTATTTATTTGTATTACTGCTTATTTTCACATTGGATTATTTCTTATTGATATTTTTGAGCTCCTTGTATATTCTTGATACTCTGTGAGATGACAGCTTGCATTTTTTTCATTGCATAGACGTCTCTTCACTTTGTTGTTTCCCCTATTATGCAAGAGCATCTTATTTTGCTGTAATCCCATTTTCTTTCTTGCTATTTTGTTGCCTGTGCTTTTGGGTGTTATCCCAAAGATCATTGATTTTATGAATGTCTTATAAGTTTTCCATGTGTTTTCTTCATGAAGTTTCAGGTTTTAGATTTATATCATTGATACATTTGAATTTATTTTTGTATAGGATGAGAAGTAAAAGTTGAACTATTTTTTATTTGACCATGTTGTATGTAAAACTTTTATAAGGAAAAATAATCACATTGTAAGAATATAAAGGCGTTTTTGTAAGAAATATAAGTAACTTGATCAATGTACGTAGCTCCCAGATTATTATGAGATGCATATATAGAATTTAGAAAATCTGGGATGCTATTTTTTAGTATAGAATTAGGACCACCAGAATTAGGATCACTGTGGGTATTTATTAAACCTACAGATTGCTGGGATTTACCTGAAACAACTTAAATAGTCAATGAAGCCGGGAACCATGACATCATTATTTTCATTTCTCACATCCACTGATCTGGAGAAATGCATCCTTACTCTATCTCTAACATAATCAACCTGGGATATTATGAATTTAAAATGTATGTTTTCAAAGAGTTAAAAACAAACCATTTAAAACTATGATCTAGAAAAAGTAATGAAGTACTTAAGTTTTATTTACTAGGTGTATATAGAAATGTAGAGATCAAAAATTTGAATATAGGTCATAAACCAATTCCTTACTGAAAAAGCAATACTGTATCATATCCTAAGGAATGATAACTGAAAACTTTAGTTTTAGTGTTCTGGAGAACAACTAACTAAAAAAAAAAAAACCTGTAGGTACTTTCTTTGGAGAATTTAGAATTACAAGCTTTTAAAATCACTGATTTCCCTAACATCATCAGGGAGATGTGGGCTGAGCTTTCCTTGGTGGAGGCACAAGAAAATTAATTGATTGAATACAATAAAAATAAAAGACATGCAGTTTCACTGGAACTTCTCAGGAAGGTAGGATCTTATAAAAAAATAAGATAGCACAAAATCTGAAGACTCAGTCTCACAACTCTAGATTTTCTTTGGGTAAATTTTTAATTTTGGATAACTTTCTTCTATATAAAGTTGATTTGAAAGGACTTGTTTTCCAAAGAAGCTAATTTTTAATCTAAAGATAGAAGACAAATTACATGAGGTAAGGGAAGTTTTGGGTAAAAATCTGCTAGATGACTGATTTGATGTTGACACTTTTTATTGGATTTTCATGGCTGTTAGCCTATCCAAAATGATTTCATATTGTTTCTTGGTAGATATAGGCAGGTACTCAATATTCTTTTCCCCACATAGTATATATAGGGAAGTATAAAGTAGTATGTGTCTTTTTCCATAAAATCTAGATGCATACAACATTGTTTTAAGAAGGCATAGTTGAAGATTAATACTATCAAGAATTGAAATTCACTTTCTGTCTTGGAGGATGCTGTGTAATTAGCTGTAACTACAGAAATTTGGTAAAAAGAGAAAACCTATAGTCAGATGTTGCGATCCAGTCATACAAGTTCTGATAAGTATAATCTTTTGGAAACCCAAATGTTACTTAGGGTTAAGGCCAGGAGGACTGATGGAACAATTTAAAATCTTGATTTGAAGTGAGATTAGTTAAATGATAGGAAATATAGCCTTTTAAACTTCTGTAATGCCTCCTTTCCTGAGTACAGTTGATGGAGTTAGAAGGGAGAGAACAAGAGGGAATGAAAGAAAAAGAGAATTAAGGAGAGAAGAGACCTCCAGAAAGAATGTATTCTTACTTTTACAAGGAGTCATGAAAAAGAATATACATTGTACCCCTATTCTGTTGCAAGCACCACAGGAAGATGCCAACAGTGTTATTTTTGTTTTCTTTCATGTATTGTGTCTGCCCCCATGCTTTGCTACATTTTGATTTCCTTTGGCAAGAGATATAAATGAGAGTAACTTAAGTAATTACTTAGTGAAAAGGAAACCATGACACCAAAAAAAGACTACACAACTAAAAACATGTTTAAATTCAGGTGCCAGAGCTAAAAGAAAAATCAAGCAAGCTCTTTCAATTAAAATAAGAATAAGATTAATGGAACATGTTCTGAGAAAGAAGTCTGAGTTTTGGTGTGTGAAGTTTTTCTGGATAGATATCAGAGTATATTCAACAAAAATTCTTATGCACACTAACATGTTTTTGATCAGATGACCCAGTAGAAGAACTTTGTTCTCCTACTGAAGATTGGAGTCACTAAACAAATAAGGCCTCCTGTCTTCTTGCAGAAATGATCTGTTGCCCTATAACAGCAGCTGTCCTCTCCCTGCACCTTTGTCCAGACATAAACATCAGCCATATATCACACACCATGCTTGAAATTTTGACCTTCCCTTTACATCTAGGATATTAAAAATAAAACTACTTTGATATTTTAATCCAGAATCTGTATTGGTGGGGTTTGTGGGTCCTTACTTTTATTTCTATTGATTTGGATGAATATGTTTTATTGAAAAGCTGGACGTACAATTTATTTTCAGTAAGATATTTCTAAGTTCCCATTGTAGTTCTGTTTATTTGTAGTTTCCCTAGGGACCAAATAAGAAAAAAATGAAACAACAACAAGAACAACATAGCCATGGTCTCCTGGAGCCATATTTCAGAGACCTGCTGGCAAAAATTCTCTTCAAAAAACTCCTCTTTAGTTGAAATCATTCTCACAGGGCTTATAACTATGCCTAGAACATTACTTTGTGGTTCACAAATGTTGAATAAAGATTACTTTTTCTTTTGGTTGGAGAGTTAAAGGTCCATTCAATTTTAGAAACTTATGTCACTCACAATACTTTGTACCTGTTCTCCTTCAGTGACACATTGTCTAATGTACAAATATCCACATACAGAAAAAAAATTTCTACAGAAGCAATCTTCAGTTCAACACACATTACAAAATTATACATGAGATAAACTTCTAGGATTTTGATATGCCAGTGCATTCCTCTGTAAATCCTTATTATTTTTTAATCATTGAAAGAAATTTGCTACATGTCAGTGCTATTCTTCTTGTCTCTGCTGTTGATTTGTTGCCCTCCATATCTGTCTTGGACCATTCTGCTGAACCTTGGCAGTGATTTCCAAATTTATGCTACCAGGAAATATTACACCCTTAGCTTTTTAAAAATTGTTTTTTAATTTTAATTTTTATTTATTTTGTGATAGGGTCTTGCTCTGTATTTCAGTCTGGCCTTGAATTCATTTTGTAGCCAGGCAGCATCCTCCTGCCTCAGCCTCCCAAGGCTGGGTGTGCAAGCATGTTTCACTCTTCCAGGCTAACCTCTTAGCTTTTATAGAGAAATCATCCTAAGGGATGGCCACTGGGGAATATTTCTAAATTTAGTGCAAAACTATTAGGAATAGAATATTTTCTGCATAGTGTATTACTTAATACCCCATACATTAAAATCTACAAAGCTGCACATAGATGGATATGTATAATTTTTTGTTTGTTTACCAACTCTTACAATTTGAATGCTTCCTGGTTTGACTCATGAGAAGAATCCTCAGAGTCACCAGCAATGGGTTCCATGACCAGTTTGTGCTTCCAGCCTTAAAGAGGAAACAAAGGGAAATTTTCTTACCTAGCACAAGTAATGTCTTGAAGGCAGAAAAATACAGGCACATTTAGTAGATTTATTTGGTACTCAAATATCTGTTGAATATTGACTGAACAAAAATCTAGAATCATTTGTCAGTTTGATTCTAAATAATTCTGCCACTAATGAATTTGAAAGCACAATCTTTCATTTATAAATTATATTTGCTTTTGTATTTGTATTTTTACTTCTCTTATGTGTTTTTCCCATCATAAGTGGTCAATATTCATGAAATAAATGTCTAAAACATTTGATTCACTTACAGAGGTGGAGAGATATGGCTTTCACAGCAGGATGAACAGATTGCATTGGATGACATTTGAACCTTGTTTTATGATCTTAACACTTAAGTCCCAAAAATAACCTGTGCTATATGACATGGGTTTACTTTATCTCACTTTAGTATTTTTATCTGTAATCATCTGTCACCATTATCCTAAGATTATTTATTTATGATCTGTGAAATTGACATAGATTAGGTATTTCATAGAACTGAAAAGGCCTGAACACTTGTTGTTTAGCAGAAGCAAGTATGACACCCAAAAACTCAGAAAAAGAAATGTATAGTCATGTACAAATCTTAGCAAGTAAACACAGAATCCAGACTTTAGTTAATTCAATGTACTGATTGTTTCTGTGTGCCCGACAGTGAAACAGAATTTGTGAGGATCACACTCCCACCCCTCTGAAGTATCTGTTTTAATTTTCAGTGATGTGCACACATGAACTGGTAAGTATTGCAATATTATCATTGAGCAAGTTATATAATATTTGTTCTAATACAAATCTGATATTTTAGATATAATTAACTTAGAAGAGTCACTCTAATATTCTAATTGTGTTTTGAAAGATAAATTTTATGATAAAATATAATTGAGTTAAGTCTTACTGATCAGTTTTCTCATTACTCTTGTGCTCTTTTTCTTATTTTTCACTAACTTGCAGTGGTATATAAGTCCCTCTTGATGTCATGTTGATGATAAGTCATATTTATGATGCTTACATAAATTCAGAATTATGTCTCATATATAACAGGCATTTAAGTGAAATTGTTCAAATCAGGAGTTCTTTATATTCATAGAATCATACAATCCTACAATTGCAAGTTTCTTTGTAGGTCACCTCCGTCAAACTTTCACCCAATTAAAATCTTTCTTTTTACTATATTCTTTACATTTATATAGACATCTATGAACTTTTTAAATACTTCATGTAATTGAAATTTTAAGGCTGCTCATTTCTTTTATGCACAGCTCAAATTTTATCAGGTTTTTAAAAACTGAGCTGAAATACATTTATGCAAATTAGGTTTTATGGTTTTAACACTGAATGTTTTTAGTTTCACATCCTTTTGAGGGTGGTACTTAAAGAAAGCTATTATGTCCTTCTTTACACGTTTCTGTGCTCAAGTTCACCACCAGATCTTGCAAACATTTGCTATATAAAGTGCTTTTTGGATCTCACATTGCTTTGGATTCAAATCCACTAAAGTTGATCTTTCCTAAGAGAGTACATCTGAATCATGACCTTCCATGTCTCTGAATAGAAACTAAGTGCATTGAATTATATCAATTCTATGATAAAATAACAGGTCTTTTATTTTAACTTGAAATGCTTCAGTAGTTATTCTTAGCCCTTTTTCTTATATTGTTGATTTATTCTACTTGAGAATGAATTTTACCACTTTTTAAAAAAAAAGTTCTTGACAAATTACATTCTATGAGCTAATAAAAATACATTGTTTGTGCGTTACCTAGCTACATGGCTCAAACGTCTCCATTAGTCTGCTTAATTGTATTATAAAAATGAAATGGAACACACAATACGCAATGTTTCTTCTGGAAATGCTATAAAGGAGTCTTCTCATCAATGAAAATGTTTATCCAGATCATTGTACCCAAAAACATCCACCCCATTCAACCAGACATTTAAAATTTAATTGAGAGGGAGAAAAGGAAAGGAAGAGTATAATAAAGATCCTAATTGAATTGTTCCAGCACCCATGGGCTATTCTAGTTTTGATGGGCCAGAGGCTGAGGTTTATTTAGGTGTCTGACAATTTTTCTCTTTCCTCTCAAGGAAGATCATCAATAATGAGCCTATTAAAACCAACAAGATGAATATAAGAAAAGGGTCAGACATATGCAGCTCTTCTGTTGTTACCTGTTTGATCAAATTTATTCAAAGGAATGAGATGGAAATGATCACCATCATCTTCGTTAAAGACCTCTTAGCTAATTAGTAATTAATCTTGGTCTTTACTGTATCAGCTCTGCTTTACATATGTAGACATTTTTTACATATGAATGTACAAAAGGAGTTACTTTTATTAAGTAAATAAATATGACTCAGAAATGACTGATAATGTTTCTTTTTCAGAAACATAAAGAGTGTTTTGGTCACAGAAATACATAGGCTTGGCAGTTACTTATTTGTCAAATAATGAGCAGCAGTATTATAAGTTGTCAGTCTAGAGACTGACAACTAACAACAGACTAAATTTCCATGAAGTGTATTTATAGAGAATATATTAGTTTTTCTGGTGAAGAATAGGTTGATACTATTAAGCTGATAAGTAACTTTTCCTCTCTAGCCATGCAATGGTTTATTTACAGAATTTAAGATTCTAGTTGAAGTCATCAAAGATGGACAAACAGACTAATGCAGTCCTTCTAAAATAGTTTAATGAAAAGATGAGTAGGTTTTGCAGTTTTACTTATTGATCTTTTATGAGATCTGTTTGAGATTATCATCCAAGCATTATTGAAATAATACATGACTAGATAAATATTTATAGCAGAGAGAATTGATTGTGGCAGACTTTCATTGAGTATAAGAAATTAGTTGTAAACTGAGCTTATTGGTCATGTCAGTATTAATGAACATACATGTTAAGCCTGAAAATTATATTACTCTTGATAAATAAAGCTGTCCCAACCTTTTTTATCTCAGGAATTAATTTTATTTATTACATTTCCTCTAATTTATAATATAATTAGTTTTCAATTCATTAGTGCTATAGAAAATAAAAAGATATAATTACAAAATGCATATTTATAAAGACATTTTCATCTACTTAAAATTTAGAGAGAACATACATGTGGTTTACAATAGCATCTTAGTATGGTTTCAGAGTTTACTGAACATTAATTGGGACTTGATTGAAAGCCATTGCTATTAAGAAAGAATTCTAAAAAGTCATTAATGTGATGAAGATTTAAAAGAAAAATATACTTGTTAGGTAGCACTTTGACCTATCTTTGTATACTTAATTTCTCTACATTTCTAGTGTATAGTGTATACTGGTATAGATATGTATCTATACAAGTGGAAACATACAAGCAATAAAAGTGTATATGCACATATTTGTACATATGTGTATATATGTTTATATACATGAGTAAGTATATAAACATAACATATATTCACATGCATACATACAAGTGTACATACATGTACATACATATAAATTATATGTATATTTATGTATATGTTTATATTTTACTCTGTATTATAAACTCATAGAAGTAAACACCTGCATCTAACTTGATTTATTTCAATACTCTGAACACTGAAAAAGTCTTCTGGTCTTTATTTTGATTTTTGACTAAAACAGGTTATATTCTGTTTATAAAGGGGAATTATCTTGACTTGGAGATGATTTTCAATATATAGCACTAAAAATTTATGTTGATGCCAAAAAAGCAGACTCAATAAAATATCAGTTATTTTAGCTTTGGCTACAAGAATGTAACATTCTGCTCCAGTAGCTCTTAGAAAATATCAAGGTTCAACTTTTTAATTTTTATAATTTTTGTTTTTGTTTTTGTCTTTTTAAGACAGAATCTCACTATGTAGTTCAGACTTTCCTTGAACTCACTGTGCAGCAGGCTGACCTTGAACTTGTGGTTATCTTCTTATTTCAGTCTTCTGAGTGCTACAGTTAGCACTTGCCACCACACCCAGCATTATTGTTTTTGTTTTTATTCAGCAAATGTTTGAGTATTACTCTTGGCTATGCTCTTGCCAAGTGTTGAGGATACAAAGTTTAATGCAGTATATTTTCTTCGTGGAAGGAATAAGTCATATAATAGTAATACACACATGCACATACATTTCACATTACAATGCAAAAAACATGGTAATTAAATTATGCCAGGGAATTAGCTAGTGAAGGATATTAATCTAGTTGGAAGTCTCACTGAAGCCTTCTTGATGGTGAATCCTGATCTAGCTATTTAAGGATGAGTAGCACTATGAGTAGAAATGTGGATGGAGAATGGGAAGAACATTCCAGATGAACAGGAAAAACAAAGGAAAAAGTAAGATATTTTAGCAAAAGTAAAAATATTATGTGTTGTGGGTTTAATGCTTATTAGGTACTAGTAACTGTTTGAAGGTTCTTGTGTAGATTCTATAATTCATGGTTAGCAATATCTTCACAGAGTAAGTGAAATTTCAACTCTTATACAGAAGAGGTAATGCAAAATTAAAGTAAGAAACAGGAGTCAAACATAGGTAATCAGACTGCGGAATTCAGGCTGTCAAATATTCCTCTGTGGTCTTGGCATATTTAGTTAGGATATTCCAACAATGTAGAGTTTCTATAAACTGTTCTCCAAGGAAGTATACACACATGATTGGATCTGGAGTCAGATGGAAAGGTTTCATGGGAATTTAGAGGGTAAACACTAAATATTAAAAGTATAGCGACTTGAATAGTACCATGTAGCATCAAAATTTTAATTCTTTTTTTGCTGCTTGCTTCAGCAGTGTATATGCTAATTCTGATTTTCACACATTGAAAAATGCTGGTGTGTCTTGCTGGGAAAAATTGTATATATCTGTATCTGTATCTGTATCTGTATCTGTATCTGTATCTGTATCTGTATCTGTTTCTGTATCTGTATCTGTATCTATTCATTCAGTTTTCTTTTGGTAAGTTGCATTCATGTACAGTATATAAGAAGATGAAGTGTTACATTTAGGGGGTGATATTCTGATTTTAGCAAGCTGTGTTTTGCACATCATGTTTTTTCTGATCGAAGTATTTAAGGTCCTACTTCTAGCTGTGGCTTTTGTCCTACAAATTTCACAAAGAAACTAAATACTGAGTCTCATTAAGTTTAATTCTTATGACCAAGGAAAGGGAGGATCTCTTTCAGTTTAATCTCTTGAAAATGAATTTCATTTTTCAAATAATTCTCCTGAGAAGGTATTAGTGCTCCTAATTAGTTTCACATTATCACTCACTTCTAAAAACAGAATTTAATACATACTATGTAGCTTGCTCATATGGGAATAGTAATTGTTTATTTGAGAAAGCCTTTTTAGTCCTAGGTAAAATGGTCTGGCAATCAATTCTTTAAAGTCATCCCAATTATCAAGCTGATAACTCATCACATAAATTTGGAAGAATACCGTAAGTGTGTTATATACTGTACTAGCCATAGTTGCTGAGAGAAGTAGTTTTGCAACATTTAGAGAAATGAGGAATTAACATTTAAATAGTCTTTGGATGTGCTGGCTAGAGTGGAAGAAAACAGAGCCAGATCTGGAAATGAGACATCAGTAAACACAGTCAAGGATGAACAACTAGAATTCCCAAATTCTAGCCTTTTCATCCACTTAGCAATTATCTTCTAACAATTTTTTAAGCTGCTATTTTTTAAAAATTGCAATTCAAAGATAAAAAGGAGACATGAGTCTTTGCTCTGTTTCATTAATTGGAAGCTCTGATTTGACCTTGTCATCATGCTGCTTTCAAAGCAGATTTTTTAAAAACGATTTCTGTGCATCGATATTATTTTCAGAAATTCTAAAAACATTTTTACTCAATGATATTTCATGAATGACTATTATTTCTCATGAGCTTCAAGCCTCCTGCTCTCCAGTTGAAAGTTGGAACCTGTTTCTGGGTGTTATATTTGCTCTATAAATAAAAGTACTAGTAAACAATATTTACATTACAGTTTTAGATTAGTACCCTTTCTCAATGTGTTGATATATGAAAATCTAGGTTAGTACTATCCTGTAAGACATTCTATGTATATGGCAATATTCTGTATCTCTTCTGTTTTATAATAGTAATGGTTAAAACAATAACAGAAGTAGCCATATGTTATTATGAAATAGTGGCTAAGATGACTCAATAATTAGATGTGAATATTATTTAATATTATTAAATAATATATTATTTAATAATAAATTTAAATGGTTACTCGTGTTCAATTGCTATATGTTGGATAGAACTATTACAGTTACTATATTTTAACAGTGTGGCTAGTAAAATGCTGTATTTCTAAAAATGCATAGTCAAATATTAACTTAGATATAAACATCACAAGGAAAATCTTTACACATAGGTATCACATGCTTCTACTTGATAAGTTCTCTCCAGGTAATCTCATTGTAATATTAAGACAATTAACACAAAGAAAACATTTATGTCTAATATCCTAATCATGTTGCTATGCTGTTGTGGAATTGAAACAAAAATAAGTTTTCAAATTTAGAAAAATTAGAATTAGAAAATATACCAAGTTCACTGACTAAAATTTTCAGGCCTGTTACAGTTCTCTGTCTAACCATTTAGTGATTGATAGGTTCATGATTTTAAATTGAATATTCAGTGTGATTTGGATGATGGATTATTGAGACCACTTCCTTATGCAGTCATATACTGCTGGTGTTCATGCTAATAATGTCTAAAAATAAATGTTAGAAACAGTACAGAAAGCTTTTTTTTTTTTTCTGATGAGAACATTGATTCAAACTTTTTTTTTTTTTTTTTTTTTTTTTAGTTTCTGCTTTACTAAATGGAAAACAGTATATGTTGGAGCAAAATAAGAAATGTTTCTCACAAAGCCTACTCTCAGTTAAACTACACTGAAAATTAAATTAAAGAGACATTTTTCTTTTGCTTGTATAGGAAATTATAACTGAATAGTACTGTTAAAAGTACAGCTCTGAAACTACATCTGCTATGCCTGTTGGCTCTTGATAAATCATCAGTGCCAATGAAAGGGTTGAGGATAGATTTACTAGTTAATGCAGCTTTTGTCACTTAGCCTTATTTGTTATTGTTTTGTTCTTTTTTATTAATATTTCATTTTGACTAGTAAAAGAAAAAATTCTGATGAATGCCATTCACAAATATCAAATAAGTCACAATTAGTGAATTGGGAACTCCATAAGGGGTAGTCTGTCATAGCTTCAGACATTCACCACTGTGTGTATTGTGGGCATGCATGCTGTGAGTTTTGCATGTGGAAACTCTTGTAGATAACTGAAGTTTTCACTGTCTTTTTTTTTTTCATAATCATTTTTTGAAGCAGAGTTGGATTTACCTTTGAGTAGTTGTGAGAAAAAAATTCAAAAAAAGTTAAAACAATAAAGTATCTTTATTTCTCAAATAAATGAAGACAGTACTCCAGCGATACTTTGGTTGTTTTTTCATAAGCATCACAGGATTTTTTTAAATTTGAATTTTCTCCCTAACTTAACACATGGTTTCCACTTTATGACCAAGGTAGTTAATTCAGGTTTAGTTATCATGTCTGAAATTCACAGAGTAGGAAAAAGATAAAAGATAAGTTAATTGTCAAAGTCCTATGGTACAGTCTTTGACAATATTTCTTGGTAGTTGATCTGCAAAGTTGCTGTTTTTAAGCTTGAATATGACCATGCCTACTTCAAGGTCACTATCCTGGGGTTTTTCACAGATGGGATAAAACATTTGAACCCCAAAAGTAAGATCCTTTTCGTTTTCTTTTTATTTATTTTTGTTGAGTGTAATTGACAAATAAAATTATATATTTAAGTTGTACTGCATCATGTTTTGAGATACATGTACGTTATGAAATGATTACTATAATCAAGATAATTAATGTATCCATCACCTACTATACTTAAAGCAATTCTTAATTATCTCTACTTAGAAACATTTCATAATAGCACAAGTCAAAACAGGGAGTGTCATGGGGAAATGCGATAAAAGTTATTCCATCATTAAAAGATCATGATGTTGACATGAACTTATTGGGGTGAAAAGGTGTCCAGTGCACACCTGTGAGTGAAAAAAATAGTTTACAAAAAAAGAATATATAGAATTACCAATTTTTTATTTTGAAAAATGCATTAATGTACAGATGTCAAGAAATTGTCTAAAATAGTCTTCACTGTTTTAATCTGTCTCTGGGAGTGAAATCTAAGTTTTCCTATTAGTGATTAACGTTGACCTAGACTTCCTATCTTCATATGGAAATAGACCATTATTTTGCTACATTTTAGAACTGTTAAGACAGGACACAGCCAGCATCCAGGGATATAGCTCAGCAGCGCAGCACCTACACCTGGAATTGCAAGATTCTAAGTTTGATTCCCAGTACAAAAACTAACAACCAAAACTAAAAACAATACCCCAGACACTATACATACAGAATTCTATAAATAAAAATATGAAACTTATTGAGGGATTATAAGAGAGTTTATAGCCAGGTTGACTTTTAAAATGAGCCAGTGTTCAAAGAATTGTTCCAAGTTAGTGGGACAAGAGGAGCAAGTCCTAATGAGAATGTATCTGATAGGGCACAAATTCTAATTTTTTTTAAAAACAGTTGGAAAACATTCACTTCACTAGATTGACTTAATATAGGGTAGACTGTTTCATATTAGTTGGATACTTATGATTCTATCCTATATTTTCAGTAAAATAAGGATAAGTGATAAACTCAAGATGACCTCTATATAACAGCATGAAGGAGCTAAATTCCTCATACAAAAAAAAGAGTCATAGATTCATATGTATCCTTGAGCATGTTAAGTGATTTCTGTTTGCTGAATTGGCAGAAGAATAGATTAAGAGGGTTTATATTAAAAATATTTTTATGTGTTGTTTTTATTTTACAATGATGTGAAGTGCATTATTTTGTCCTTGGAATATATATGCATTCTCAAGGAAAAACCACTGCATGGTAAGCATGATAAAATTCTGTTTTATTTTTGCTAAACTTATTGTTATGGTAATTGATACATTGTAATATATTCTCATTAATTTATAAAACATTAGTTATAGTTACAGTAAAAGTATCCATTATTGTGTAGCAATATAACATCTATTTTCCACCATATATTCCAAATTTACAGAATTTGATACTCACAAGCCAACTTCCCCCATTAAGCACAGTAGGAATAGTTTCTTTGTCCCACATTACTGCTAGGGATCTTTGATGATTAATCTTCATTGTTAGCTTGAATAGATTTACTGACAGTAGAAAGGAGATTGAATTTTAAGAACACTAACTTTATCAATGTGTTAACACATCAATGAGTTCATATCTGAATGGAATTTTAGAAGGTAGGATCTAGCTGGAGGAGGCAGGTCATGGAGGTATATACCTTTTCTTGTCTCTTTCCCTTTCTGTTTCTGTTGGTTGCTATGAGGTCAACAATTTTCTCAGTCATGCCCTACTGCCATGACAGTTCTACCTTGGAGTCAGCTCACCATGGACTGAAATGTTTGAAATCATGAGCCAAAATAAACCTTTTGTCTTTTAAATTGTTTGGTATTTTGTTTATTATGTTTGGTATTTTGTCTCAGCAATGGAAAGGTGACTGACACAGAGGCCAATGAAAATAGTGTATTTATTTTTAAAAAAGGAAAAATGAACCTTTTAAATTGGAAAAAAATTAGTATTTATTATGTTCATATGTACACCAACCCAATTTTAAAATACGATCTCCAGCTGTTTTATGGAGAAAGAGGACCACAAAGACAAATTCTGTCAGGCTCCATGCTTATAATACATCCCTGAACAACCAAATAAGAATTCATAGAGATTTGGCATGATGCATTATAATTAGCAATCAAACAATAATATATAAACAAACCATCATTAAAAGTTCTGTGTAATATTAATTGTGGACCAAAGTCTCTTTTAAGTGCTTAAAATATTGTGTCTAATTTAATGCTGAGAACAAGCTTTTGATGCTGGTATTATAACTGTAACCCCTTATTATGTAGTTTGTGCCATTCTTTAACTTCTAGAGAACACCATGGAGAATATGCTTAGTAAATATTAGCATCTGCTAAGTAGTAAACAAGAAAAATTCTGAAACCATTGATGTTGCCTTGTTAGTAAAGAAACAGTTAGTCATCATGTAAACATATGAATATTTAAATTCTCCTGCCACATTAAATGAAGTTATCTTTTTTGGCATACTAACATTTAAAAGCACTGAAAGACTTTAATTTTTTGTCTTTTCTACCCTTATTAAAATGTTATAATTGGGGGCTGGGGATTTAGCTCAGCGGCATAAGCGCCTGCCTTGAAAGCATGCGGTCGTGAGTTCGATCCCCGGTACTGAATAAAAAAAAAATGTTATAATTATTTCTGCCAATTTATTTAATTCAGAAATCATTATTTATAAACAAAAACTTGAAAATTTCAACCTTCTTGGGTCCTATTTCATGGCAGTCCTGTTTCTTTAAAAGATCAATTTATAGCAATTTCTGAAATTTTATTGTAGTGAAATCATTACTGATATAGTATATGAGCATTTTCAGTTTAAAAGTTTTGTGTGGGCTATCCACTTAAATGTAATATTTGTATAAACTAGGATTTGAGTAGAGAACATAACTGGGATATATCCTTAATAGTTAACAAAAATACAAGTGTTGTTTACATCATATTTTACATAGTACTTACTTGAAGAAGAGAATATAGAGAACTGAAACAGGTAACACTACAACTATTTTTTCCTAGAAGGCATGTTTTCTGGAATGTTAAATATTATTTCAACATTCCTGTATTTTATTTCTAAATGTACTTTTAATTTATTTGTTCTAAGATGGAACACCAACCTACAGACAAAATAATATTTTGATATGTTACTATATGATTCTGTTAATCCATCTATCCTCCTTATTATCACATATAAAAATATATACAGTATACTTTCATCCATAATAATCATTCCATACATAATTAGTATCACTAATGACATCCAAAAAGTTCCAATCAGTTCTGTAATTACTTATATAGCTACTTTATTACTTTAGTAAATTAGGCAAATATTGCATAAACTGTGCACTTTAAGTAACATTAAATAGTATACTAAAGAGACTTTATGTATAGTCGAAATGTTTAATCCTAAAAGAATGATAGAAAAACAGATTATTAATTTCATTTCTGCCAGACAATAAAGGATTTTTCTTGTGAGGACTAGTGCATAAACTGTATTTAAGAGTATATTTCTGAACTGGGAATTTTTTCAGTGACATTAGTGAAGCTACTTTTTTTGTGTGTGTGTGTGCTGGGAATCCAACTCAAGGTCTCACACTTAGCATGCAAGTGCTGTGGCACTGAGCTACATCTCTGACACAGAGTTGCTATTTAACCATTGGCCATTTGGTGATCAGAGCCAGCTTATCAGAATAAATCATGAATTTGGAGAACTTATGTAGACTCTAGAGATTCCTTAGTCTAATGCTCTCATTTTTAGTATGAGAAGACATATATGAGAAATGATCTCTACAAAGTCTTGCCACTGTTTAAAATCTGAGATAGAACTGAAAGCAAGGTATCTGGTTCATCCCCATCCTTTATACTGCTGATTTCTCCTAGTATTACATGTTACACTATTCAAAGTTGTATTGCTAATAAATTTTAGTTTGCATTACAGGCAGTTGTTGTAAAGGAAATATGGGAGAAGTATATTACAAGTCAAAATGACTAGAAAAACTGTTTTTGACAAGAACGTTTCCATAGATTCCAGCAGGGAGAAATGACACAATTACTTCTTGAAAGGATATGTGCAGTATTTGAGAAAGAGTATATTATGAGATTCATTCCTAGAAATATACTATCAAATTCACCTATGACTGTGAAAACACAGTAAGTTTTACCTCTGTATAACAACAAATTGTAACCTTTGGCCATAGAAGTATCAACTGTATTTCCAAACAGAGCCATTAGTTTTCTTTTTTGAAAGAAGAGATTTAAGAAATTAAATATAAAAATTATTACTTGTCTTTGCAAACCAAGAAAACAAGGTATTATATAGCTTATGTACTATTCTTCTAAATGAATCATCCTAAATCACTTTTAGCTTCTAAGGTAAATTTTTAAAAATGCGTTTGTTTATTACTTCTCAGTGTTCTGTCAGGGTCAAATTTTTTTATTTTGATAGGTTTAGGGAACTTTCTTTTACATCTTAGCTTCTCATTGGATATGAGAGTTAGAGTTATTTTCAAGGATGTTGATCTAGAGCAGCTGAAAATAAGCTTAGTCTCTGTATTCCTAGTGTCTCTTTTTAAATAATAACTGTGTAAGATAATAACAGAAAAAAGTTACTATGACCACTAAAAGGTGCAGTGGGATTCTTTTCTTTCCCTTTGGGTTGTGGAGAGGATTATACATCATAACACATGTAAAACACGGAGGTAAATGCTTAGCAGAGTAAATAAACAGTTACTGTTGTTAATTGTGGTTGCAGTGCTTTTGATGTGTCCTACCAAAAAATATTCTGAAACAACTAGATCAAATTGTACTTGTGCATTAAATGAAAGAGAATATCCATTTATGATTTTCTGGATCAGTGTATCTTATAAATATGCACTGCTCCTTGGGCTTTTTTATTCATCTCTCACATGTATGAAGTATAAGGTTATGTGATGAAGTATTATGCCATATTTATTTAACTGTAGCATAAATATAATGATTCTAAAAACATATAGACAGGGCAAGTTTAGTGTCTTTAAGCAAAAGAATATAACACCTAGAGGAATTGACTTGTAGAGGGTTATTGAGACATTTCAAACTATCTAAATAACAAACTGACAACATTTTATTTTTCATGTTTTAAAAACTTTGTCAATTTTTGTTTCTAGAGTTCAAATTTTGATATTTTGTGACCCTGTTAAAATTTCGATAAGACGACCCTATTGTTATCTTAGTTGAGTCTATACCCCACTTCCTGTACCTACAGGAGCAAAGATTGTGTGCCAAATCTGATGCATCCCTACATCAACGGTTTGGCTAGGTGAAGCTTTGACTCTTATGTTGAACTCCTGTGTTTCTGCACATCATATGCTGCACCATGTTGCATATTGGTGACTTTAAAGTTCCATTGTCACAGTGTGACTTGATGCACGTGGCTCTAGGTCCTATTCACGAGAAACATAACGAGATTTTTTCAGAAAGATTGGAAGGCTTACTAAATTTTGATGCACATGCATATTCAGAATGGTACTATTTATTCATGATTGTCTATACCATAGAAGATAATCTGATAACTTTTGCTTTGCTGATAGCTAATCTTGATTTTCAACATGATGATTGAGTCATGGCCAACAAAACTGGTAAAGAACAGTTGTGGGCATGTCTTGGAGGACCTGCAGATAAAATTGACATGAGGGTCACTTACCTGAATTGGAAAGTCCTCTCATGAGGAAGTTGGCACTGTCTAAGAGGATTGGGCATAGGTAGATCAGAAAGTATCAAATCTTTCTTAATGAGACACTTTATAAATGTAGGTCTATAGCAAAGTACTCAAGTTGTGGTGCCCAGCAATATGGGCATAACCTGGTGTTATGTAGTTTGCTTTGTTGTATAGTTGTTCTCCAAAGGCCCATTTATTAAAACTTGGTCCTCTCCTTGGTAACATTGCAACATGGTGTAATCCTTAAGAGGCAGTGCTCAGTGTGAGCAAGTTAGATCGCATGTCCTTGAAGGGACACTGTGGTCTAGTCCCGTCCACTCTGTCTTTGCTTTCTGGCTTTCTGATAAGGTGAGCAGCTTGCTTCAGTACACATTTCCAACATGATCTGTTGCCTCACTAAAGATTCCAGTAGGTCAACTGACCATGGGCTGAAACTTTTAAAACTGTAAGCCAGTGTAAACTTTCCTTTTTTTAAAGGTGATTTATTTTAGGTATTTTTGTAGTAATAAAAAACTAAAACACTTGAGAATATTTCACAAATGCTAACTCACATGCCCTACACCAAACAAACTACATTAAAAACTGGGCCATTAATCTGTTCCTTAACAAGCATTGAAGATTATTATGATGACAATTAAGGTTGAAAAGCAATAAAATTTAAATTGGTTACTTCCTCCTGATGCTCTCATCCATTTTTTCTCCCCGCCTCAGCCTTATCCCTCATCTCTTCTTTCTCTCTTTCCCCCCTTCTTCTCCATTTTTCTTTCTCTTTCCTTCCCTTTCTATGCTATTTTCCCTTCTCCACTGTAAATAGGTGGTTAAAACTAGTCACCACACTATTGTTAAACTGGAAAACTTGACTAATTTAATCTAAGTACTCAGTCGATAGTCTTCAGCTCAGCAGTTTTTCACTGAACCACTGTCTGCTAAGAGGTTTAAATGTTCTTGAAGAAACCTTCTATTGTCAATATTATTGTCCTTGGAGACATTGTCTTTCTGAATATAACAGAATTTCAAAGCTTACTGATTTAATCTTTCATGCTTCAAATCCAGACAGTGTTCTATTCTAGGTGAAAGATTGCTATTTCTTTATTATTAAAGGAGGAATTGTATCTTCCGAGCTATAATTAGTTATATCAGCCTTCACATCAAAAGGGTGGTAATTTTCTGAACCAGAGCTTTTCAAAGTAGCATGAAAATAATTTTATGAGTGACTTTTCAAGAGGCTATAGGTTCAAACTAATCAGTTGAAAATGTGACCAAGTTAAGCCAGACATAAATTCATATCCTTTCTTTTTTTTATGTTGCTGTGAAGCTGTGATATGGTATTTTATGCCATCTGAAGACTTTATGAAGAGATGGCTGGATATAAAGTAAAAAGTAGACAACCTGCAATTGAAAAGAATTAGGTAACATATCTGCAACCCAGAAGCAAAAGGCTTTTAAAATTCTGACTGAAGCAACAGTAAAGCCTTAGCTGTGTTTTTACATTCTTCAGTTTCTTTTATAGATGACTCCAGTTTTGAAGCAGCGTCCCATTTGCATTTTCCTTCACAAAATTCTCAGTGGCTTTATAGAACCTACAGATTTTTCTGTCTCTCTCCAAAATATTTCTTCGCTAGATTTCTATGCTTAAATTTCACTACTCTGTTAAATGAAACCAAGCATTGCACTTGTTTTCCCAGAGGCACGCTGTAGAATTAACAGCGTAGTACTTATAAACTCTTAGTAATCAACGGTTATTGCTAACTGAACTTTAATTTGGTGAAAAAGGTCTTGGCATTCTGACTCTATGTTTTTTAAGGGCCTAGTTACTGGTGCCAGTCCAGTTCATGAGGCTATCCAAACTTATGTGTTACTTAAGGTTCCATATCTAAAATAATAGTACTAACTTTAAAATGTGAAAAGCATGGTGTTATGGTGAAATTGTTTGAGTATTTGTGAGATGACAGGTAAAATAGTGGCTAGCATTTAATAAGCCCATAGTAAGTAGTAATTATTATTTGAGGGATTAGAATACTTTACTTACTAGGTTTAGTTCTGTCCTCTTCTCAAATCAACCATTGTTTTTCCTTAAAAATTATTATTTTTGAACAATAATTTAGCCTTTGTTTTGAGCCTTTCATGTTGCCCTATCCATACAAAATATTCATTGATTTTTGGTGAAACTTTGATTCTTAGAAATCAAAGACAAAATAGTAAAGTTTAGAAGGAAGTGAAACAAAACAAGTTGAGATATTAAATAATTATTGTTACTGTTGATATATAACTTAACTCATTCAGTAATGAATGTTTCTTCTTTTGAAAAATAGGTATATATCTAAAATTTTTCCTAGCTTTATAAAGCTGTATTTATAACCAACAAATAATTGGCTGATTCCTTTCTTTATCAATCTATGCTTAAGTGTTTAGAATTTTAAAAAATACTAATTTCTAAACATTCTACATAATTTGTCTTCTGTGACTCCAATTTTTACTTTACTTCCAATAACTTAAAATTTATGATGTGGCATTAAAAAATCATTAAGGATAGATAGAGATAAGATAGAAAATAGAAGAAAAAAATCTAGTATTTGGATAGATCAGATAAATACAAAATATCCATGACAGTTTTTAGGTTATCAGTTTAATACTTTACCTTTCAGTGTTCTGTTCAGTAGCACTTTCAGACTAATATAAGTCAATAGAAAGTGAAAGTTTCACAAAGATATATAAAATATTAAACCACAAATCACATGAGTAAGTCTTAAAATCAGGAAAAAATGTGCATTTAAAACAATCTATTTTATACTTAATTTTTCTTGTCAAATTAATAATAACTCAAGAAAACTAGGAGGACTAAATGCTCAAAATTAAGAATAACCAATCTTATTTCCAGATAAGAGCACATTTGTGTAGTTTCAGGTGATTCTTGTATTTGGAATGCTTCTTAGGAGTAAGTACTTGCTTCTTTACTGGGATTCCTACTCTTAGTGTTTGAGAAAGTACACAAAAGAATGCGACATTTTAAAAAATACTTAAGTGAATTAAGGAAATTTGCTAATTTTTAACTTGATTTAAATTGGAGACAATATAAAAGACAATAACACTTTGTATTATATATGCTATTATATATATAATTCTTATGAATTTTACCACCTGTATTTTATCTAAAGTGTTACTAACCATTTTTATGAAATATACAGAAATGCTGATTATTATCTTTCATTAAAATGTAGTTAAAATAGGTTTTATGTATTATGTGCACTTAACTACTTATTTTATGTTTTTTAATGCTTATTACCTATAGTACAAAAAAGTGGTAATTTTATGTAATTTATGGAAAATAATTTAAGTGTTTGTATATTAATTAAACATTATATATTTTTTAAGTTGAAGGAACTATTGTTTATTCATATATAATAGTCAATATCAAAATTAGTAGAATGTATGTACTGACTCTCCACAGATATTTGCACCGAAGTTTGTTTTACAGACTAAAAATCTTAGGAGCTTCTGTCCCCTGACCCTATTAAGAGATAATTAGATTTATTCTTTGGGGAAGTTAAACTGCATTTCAAATAGTGGAAAAGAAACAATATTCAGACCTGAGCAGCATTTGATTACTTCTAATTTTTGATAAAAACAAAGTTTGTATATAGATTATTTTAAAATCAACACTGTTTTAAAGATTGGAAGAAGATTTTTCATGTTTGATACTTTTTTCTCTTCTAGAACTTTTTTAGAATCTGATGTCATTTTCTTCCACCAGAATAGGCATCTCTTTGAAAAGCTTCATTATTGTAGAGGGAGTAAAACATTCACAGCAAGTAAAGGGAATACATAGCATTGAAACTTGTCCTTTCCCAGTATTTATTTTTTTTAAACAAGGGGAATTAGCAATACAAAGCTAAGAAGATAACATATAAGAACTTTTTTGGTGGTTATTTTGCAGTGTGTTAAACATAAAAATGTGTACCAACCTACACTGTAGTGAGCTTATAGATTCCCTGCAACTTTTGTCAAATAATTTTGCACATACCCCATTCATAATGTGATAATTTGGTTAAGAACTACAACCAGCAAGATTTATTTGTCTTCTTGAAAATAATTCTAAGAACTGGAAGTTCTGTGTCCAGCTCATTTTAAAAACAAGACAGTCTTCTCTATAATAGGAAATTGTCAAACAAGCAGAGAAAAGTATTCAGACATGCCTGTGCCGTCAGGTATGTGTTGTGTCGCAGCATGCATTACTCATGGTACTTAATCTACTCAGAAAGCATGGCTCAAGCACCTGAGTGGAACGTATCAATGTGTAAAAATTGCAGTTACTCTTAAGACCTGAACCAAGCTTTAATAAATGCTGCGTAAGCTTTTGAAACTAGGCACCGTGAAGATTCTCTGGCTATTTCATTAACAAATTGTATCTTTGCAGCCTGCCTGTCTCTACATATTTATTGAACAGATAATAGGAAATAACTACTTTCTTTGTGAAGTTGTAAATAATATGGCTGAAGGATATTAAATGCACTGAGATGTGACAGAAAAGCTAAAACTTGTGGGTTTTAGAATTTTATGATGCAAGCCTTTTTTCCCCATGAGTATATGTAAAGTAAACAGATATGTTTGAGTTGTTTATGCAGACAGTTATCAATTTAACATTGCAGCAGTTGAAATGAGACTGTTTCAAACCTAGATTTCCTTCTTGTACATTTCCTGCAATACCACTTGCCAAAGAACTTCACCAAAGACAGAAAAAATGTTTTAGCCTTACCCATTGTCCCAGCTTCAAATGATACAAAACCCTTTATGATTATAAAGGTGGTTTTATATCCATACCTCTCATAATCACTGTATGGCTCCTATAAAGGTGATAGGAGGGCACTGGCTCCTCTGGTTTAACATAACTTTATCCTGTTTACTGAAATAGTTCCAAGCAATGCCATGCCGTGATGATACATTACCATTCTTACTGCTATCAGCAGGAGAGCTCTTTTTGTTTGTCTTTTGAGGGCTTAGCAGGATTTTACAATTATTTTTTAACTGTAAGTGAAGAAAAACTCAAATAAGATAGAATTACAGAATTAAGGTTTTGAGAGGCATAGGCATTTTATTCTATTTTTATTATCATAAGCAAATACCTTAAATTATTTTAGGTCACATAATTTTTCAATTCAAAAATTATTTTCACTTATTCCTGATTAGAGATGCCTGTCCTAGGTGTGATCATTTTGGTTGTCTCATCAAGAAGTCAGATTTGTGCTGTTCAAAGGAGTATGGGAGTAGAGAAAATTGCCTTGAAGGCAGGTATGTTAGAATTAGTTTTGCCCATGGTCAATTATATGCTGTGTAAATGACAAGTTATTTAATCTCTGGTAGATTCCGTTACCTTACTAGAATGAGGCATATAATGCATTTAAATCAACTTGAACACATTTATAATTGGTCCTTTCTGAGATTTTACTAAAAAAAAATAAGTAAACTTTAAAATATATAAAACTATAAGCAAAAAGACAATAAAATAGGAAGTTACAACAAATGAATGATTATCATAAGATTTTAAGGATGAGATGGGAAATACATAAGTAGTGGTAAATGACAGTAGACTAGATAGACTGAGATATAAATTCCCTGTTGACAGGGAATGCCAATACACACACACACACACACACACACACACACACAAGCCACTGTATCCTGAACAAAGCCAGAAAGGCTCATGGTATCTGGCATTTTAGAATACATGAATGGGTCATGCTTTCAAGTTCTAGTTAGGGAATAGTTAGACATTGCTAACCCAATGTTTCACCCTGTGCAACCAAAGAAGTACTCTTAGTAGACTCTGGCAAAAGAAATCCAACCAGTAAGTGTTTGGAAAAAGAGAGGCTTGGTACAAAGAGGGGAGGCACTGTTTTTTATGTAACTGGATATATTTCAATATTAATAAGGAAATAATTTAGGATTAGAAACTTTCTCTACTTAATAAAATATAATAGAAGGTATTTATTCATTTAATTCTGATGACACTCTTTATGTCCCAACTTCTAAGTACTTTATTTATTTATTTATTTATTTATTTATTTATTTATGTTACCAAGGATTGAACTCACAACTTCATGCTTGTCAGGCAGAAATTTTTTTTTTGGGTGGGGAGTACCTGGGATCGAACTCACAACTGCGTGCTTGCAAGGCAGGCACTTATGCCTCTGAGCCAGATCCCCAGTCCCTAAGTACTTTGTATTAGCTTTATACTCCCCAAGTTCACCATATGAGGTAGTGTTAATGATTAGTCACTTACATTCACCCAATTTCCTAACCTAAACCCAGTATCCAGTAAACTATGATACTGTCATAGTTCAGTAACAACTCTGTATATAATAGAAAGGAAACTTTCTACTTTGATACACAAGATCTCTCATGTAAATTTAAGGAGGTAATACATTCATAACATTTATTGTACTACTCTTAGCGCTAAATAAATATTAGTCATTGATATTACTAAAAATAGGCAGTTTAAACATTGTAGATTCATTCTAAAGTAATCCTGTAATTAATGCTATTTCTTTAATGTTACCACTGTATTGTAATTGTCTCCATAATTCAATAAAATTCTATCATTCTATTGGAATGTATGGGCAAATTTTAAAAATATTTATTTTTTCTCTGATTTCTTTTTCTATAAGAAATATAACTGACTAATTAATTAGAAAACCCTGTAAAAGGTTTCTGGCATATGTATTCATATCATGCTATGTGATTTTTTTTGTGACTTAATGGCAAAAATTCCCAGAGCACAGCTTTGCTAAAAAGAAATGGCATATATCTATGCTGAATTTATTAAGAATGTAAGCAAAGAAAGATGAAATAAAATGTGCTTGCTAGTAAAGTGAGACTGCACAAAGTCTAAGGTGCTCACCAAGCAAACAAAAAATAAACTACTACATATTATATATTTTACTACATATATATGTATACCTATGTGCAGCTTTTTATCACCTTTTCCGAGGTGAGGATGCTAATATAGAATTGAAAAGTACTTAATAAATTCATTCAGTTAGAAAGTGATGATGGAGAAGATGTTTAGAAAAGGTAGTTAATTCAAAGTTGAATATTTAAAATTTGATATGTCTCTGTGACAAATATTTATACATTCACCTTCAGAGAACTACTTCAGCTCTTCACTAATTCACCCGTGTTGTCAGTGCTTGACCCTTTTAGTAAAACTTCTTAGTCTTGAATGGGTAAGCATGAATAAACCTTATTATCCATGGAATAAAGAAAACAAAATCACAAACACGTAGATATTGATAGTATTAAATATAATAACTACAAGATAAAGTTGCTTTTGGTTGTTGGGATGGATAAATGGTTAGGGGTTTAGTCTCCACTAGCTATTTTAATATCAGAAAGATCTTCTTGATTTTTTTTTTCTCTTGGAAATTGCTGAAACCCTTCTCAGCATTTTTCACAAATCTCAGGTTTCTGTGATCAGCATTACCAGGCCTAGAAGCATCTCTAAGTGACAGGATAGTTATAAACATTTGGAGGGTTTTTCCATTGTAAAAATCTGAAAAAGTAGACTTATTTATGGTAGTTTGTTGATCCATTTGGAACTTTACTCACCAATCCGGCACTCTGAGGCCAAAAACTGCTTAATTATACACTTTCATTTTTCTTTGCAATCATGTGAAATTTCACTAAGAATTTTCTTTTTCCTATTTTATTCAGTTATAATGCAGATGCAGAGAGGCTTATAGAAAAGAAATTTGCTTCTTATTGCTAAAAATTTCTTAGTAAATGTTTATGCATATGTATATATGAACACATAATAGACAATAGGAATTTCTGATTTATTATGAAAATAAGGGTATTTTGGAATATTAACTACTTGGGATTCTGAGGCAGGAGTAGGTCCTTAGAGGTCAGCCTGGGCAACCCAGGGAGACTCTGCTTCAAAAATCTGGGGGAAGAGAAAGCATTTATTGCTAAATGTTTTCTTGAGAAAATAAATATATTGTTAAAAATTCAAAAGTATTCTGCAATGACATTAAATGTGGAAGAATAGTAAGAGTTGGTTTTATTGAAACCACTTTTCTGTCCCTTGCCTTTTTTTCCTTTTCGGTAGTAATTAGAGCATCTATATGGCAAGAATAGGATTTCTTAGAGTTCCAACATCTCATGATTTGTTAAAATCCTTTAGAATTCTTTACTGGTGGCTTCCAGATTGCTTCTAAGATTATCATTTCAGGTAGATTGCCTAAGTTGTTATTCCTTAAAAAACATTGTTTAAGGTTTCTTCAAGAAAGTTGTTGTTTTGTTTTTGTAAATTCTAAGAATGATATCTGTTTTTTGAAATACAAAGTATTTTTAGAATTCTGTAATATTCTACTGCAAGAGAGAAGCCAACGGTTTATACTTCCCTGCTCAAGAAGTTTAATAATAAATAATCCTGGGAATTTGAACCTCTATCCCAAACCTTTGTTAGGTAATTTTAATTTTTCTGTATAAAGAAATACAAAGCAAATACAAAAACAGAATGATCTTCTACTTACTTGAAAAGGATCCCTAAACTAGGAGAGAATATTGTGGAAAAGAATAATTCAAATTCATTAAACTAGTTTGTTCCTTTTGAAATTACTTTTGTAGAAGCAGAATACAGAGTATAAATGAGATACACATATTAACCCATGGTTTGAAAGGCTAATTAGTGAAATGGACATTATGAGAGAATAAATGTGCAATCAAATTATTGGTTAGCAAGTCTTTAATGTTTCTTTTATTTTGATTATCCAAAAGTACTATAAAAAAAGAAATTATAAATTCTCATTTCTACAGAAGCAGACTAGGTTGCCTGTATATTCATATAGTTAATATGTTTCGGGGTTGGCATAAGCATTAGATCTATAAACATTATAAATAATTCTTGAATAACTACAGATTTCTTGTCTGTGTGGGATAGTGTTACACTGCACATAATTGTAGTCACCAAGAAGTTTACATAACTTGAATTCCTTAAGTCTTTACATGAGAGTAGAGAAATCTACTCTAAGTATGAAAAATAATAAAATGTAAATTTAAAAATTGAGCTGTTAAATAGGATCTCATTTATTTTATTGGAAGCTTAAATTCCAGAGGCCTTCTTTCCTGAACTAATACTTGCATTACCATTACTGAGGCTTTTCTTAATAGAAGCCAAGCACATGCACATGTACATACACTATCTGTGGAGGATAAATTGTGCAAATTTTGAACAATGTATTGATGAAAATTATCAATTTATCAATTGATTACCACTTAATTCAATTTAAATTGCTTTATAATGGAAAGTAGCATCAATTAATGTTATATTTCAGATCCATGCAACCTAGAAAGAATTGAACCTTGTTCAGCATTTATTTAGGGATTCTTCTGCTTTATTTCTCCCTACTACAAATCTATAGGGTGACTCCCACACAAAATGTTTGAGAAGAACCAAGAACTTCCTATGCAAATTGGTGCATTTATAGGAAATAATTTCTGATTGCCCATTATCATATTTGAATCTGAAAAATTCTCACGGTTTTCCCATGAGCATTCAATGTGTGTGTGTGTGTGTGTGTGTGTGTGTGTGTGTGCATGTGTGTGTGTGTGTACCTCTTGACATGGTGTAATAAATTTATCCATTGAAAACTGATGAAAATCAAAGATAATAAACCATTAAGCAACATTACCAAAACAAAGTTTTAAAGACATATCAAAATTCTAGACAGAGGCAGGAAAGTCAAAGAAGTACAGTGCACAAAAACAAATGCTTAAACACACCAACCACATATTTATGGTACTCATCGGGAAGAAAGTTGGAAATATTATTTTTTTATGCATAAAATTTAAATACACTTGTGGTTCCTACCAAATTAATAAAACTAAAATTTACTATTTATCTCCAGTTTTAAACCTGAAAAAGCATATTTTTAATATTTGCCTTAAGGTGTCTTTCATAGATGGAAATCCACATGCTTTTGGTTTCCATACCACTTTTCTTTGCACCTATTAAAAGTCCAATTTTGCTTTTAGAGAAAGAAAAATGATTGCACTTCTAGGATTATTTAGCTATCCATGTGATGCAGAGGGAATTTTCAGATTTACATTCTTATCACTGCTTCTGTAAGCTCAATTATTTTAACAAGGTCTTTCCAATTTCCCCTAATGTTTCTCATAACTACCTTGAGCTTACATTTAAATCAAAACTCATTTTTGAAATAACTCATTTCTTTCAGACTTTGGAAGCTTTCAGTATCACACTTGTGTGGAGTTTCCGTTTTTACCTGTGAAGTATTATATAAAGGTTTTATTCCAAAGGATTTATTAATCTTTAGCCAAAATTCACTAGTAATATAAAATTTAGGATTGTACTGTTGACAGGATATGTTCAAATCATGTTGTTATATTGATAACTTATTGCGGTTATTATGAAGAAGGACTAACTAAGCTTTGAAAATAGATGTATATCAGAAATGCTTATTGGTAAAAGTTTTCATCTGGAAAAGAAATGTTATAGCTTTTTATTGTACTGAATTATTGTGCTTAGTATTTGGAATAAAATAAAATGAGATTATGATTTCCTAATTACAGTTATAAAGCATTTATTTTTTCAATAATTTATTGTGTGAACAGAAATATATCTTAAAATTTATCCAACAAATAGTAATTTTAATAGTGTTAGTATTATTAGTAATAGTAATAGTAATCTGCTTCAGTGGAATCTACAATTTCTGAGTAGAAAAACCAGAACAATAGAATCAGATTCTCTAACATACATTAATTAGAATTAATATTTTTATATTAATATGTCATTAACCTTTGCAGTGTATTGGCCATGATGTATGTATGTCATGACACACATAGAAAATTTGTATCTTTAACTGTAGTTATACTCTTCTCCAAAAAAGGAATGCATTATGCTTCCATTCTGAATTCAACTGTGCATAGTGTGAATTTTTTTCAAGAATACTTTAATTAAAAATACCAACTTATAATATTTAGTTCTAATATGACTTATAAATTACAAATTATTAAGTATTGGAGAATAGGTTTAGAGTGTTACAAAGTGAAACAAATTATTTTTCATCTTTAAACTGCATGCCCATGTGATTTGTATGAATCTTTGATTTGGCTTAGGTAATACTACATTGCTTCATAAATTGAATTGTCTTGAGAGATTACTGCTTCTGTGCATGTGTAATTAAGTGTACTCATTAATGTCTGTAAGGCTATAAAAACCCACAGTTTAATATAAAGAGTATAAAGCCAATGATTTCAAGCCAGTCAGTTGAAGAAAATTCTGAGATGTTCCAACCATTAGTTTTGCGAAAAATTTTAAGATTCACAATCTTCCTGCACTCATCCTAGATGGATCCTGTGTATTTGCTGCCATGTTACCTTGCGATGTGAAGGCTAAGAAGAGTGATGTCAGAGGACTGTAGAATGTTAGATTTGATAAGAATTTTAGATAAATTCTTGTTCCAAATTTCCTGCTTTATTGTTAACACCTAGAAAATGCAAGTGACTTAAATTCTCACATCTAAAATTAGAGTCAGTACTAGAACTAGAACACACAAGAGAAAACAAAATGAGTGAATCTTAGAGCTCAGAGTAGGTGTTGAGTTGACTAAAGATAGTACAGTAAATTGTAGATTACATTAGTGATGCCATAGGAAGCTAAGTCAAGGACTTATCAAGAATAAAGTTCATTTGTATTACTGTTTATATCATAATGCTCATCATTTTCACAAATAAAGATAATTTCATTGATTCCCTATGAAAGATGACCAGAACTATTTATTGAGGCCACTCATAATGACCAAAATGTGATGAATTAATTCTACATTTTTAATGAATTATGACATCAATTGCTACTCCTATCTTTGTGCAACATATTTGCTTGCTTTAATGACAATATTTACTGCTTGTTTTGGCTTAGAAAGTTACTAAAATAACTCTCTGGTTTTCTAAATCCTGAAGCTAAGAACCAAATAAAGACTGATGAGAGACTTCTATATGCTATTAGTGCCATTTAACTGTTTAAAGACTTTCTTCCAGTTCTCAGATCACAAGAGTAAGAAAATACTACTTACAAACCTAAACAAACAGAAGTCATAGGCAATGATATGTGTCAGATTTGAAAGATGACTTTTGCCATGTTTGCATTGCTCTCTAGAATTCTGCTATAAATATTGATAAGCAAATGAAATATCATTAATATACCTTACATCAGTTTGTAAAGATTATTTGTATTTTAACTATTCACTTATAATTTAAACTCAGCTTTGCTCTTTAGTAAATACCATGGTGCAACAGAATAGTTCAGATTTTCTTTCACCTACTACTTTTTGCCCAAACCTTCTCTGTAACATAACTACATGGAAACGTCAGAGTATTTAATTATATATTTTCTTAACTATGATTTTTTTCCCTTTACCTAGTAAATA
Organism: Hydrochoerus hydrochaeris; assembly: GCA_004027455.1. Classification (NCBI taxonomy): domain Eukaryota; kingdom Metazoa; phylum Chordata; class Mammalia; order Rodentia; family Hydrochaeridae; genus Hydrochoerus; species Hydrochoerus hydrochaeris. The sequence continues at coordinate 251,765 of PVLA01000119.1, forward strand.
GAGATGACTCTACTATCTTTCTTCTTAAGCAAGCCAAAGGTTTTTAGTTAATCCTTTTAAAAAATTTCTTCTAAATCTCCAAATATCTCCACAGGCACTCCTCCACATCACTGTGGATTAATGGTGGCATAGTTACACATTGCTGTTTATTTTCAAAGTGTTAAATTGTTAAATTGTGAAATGTTAAATACTAATACACTGTATCAAAGTACATATTTTTATACAAAATTTCAAATGAAAAGTAGGATACAGACTTTGAATCTACTATTTTTGTTCATGTATTTTGTATATTAAAATAGACTTTCTTGTTTACAGTAGGCACAGGTTCTAGATACTTAAATTTTATTATCAGGTAGATAATCATTTAAAATTATCAGCTATGAAATAGAAGTAGATAAAGCAATACAGAAGATTCTTCATCTATTTTGTAGATAGATCAGAAAAAAGTCACTTTTATTTATTCACCTCAAATGTGCCATGGTTTTACATCTTGATTGAGACCATTGAAAACACAATTATTTCTAAATCATTCTTTTAACCTTTCCTAGTACATGTTTGTAATACATCATGATTACTTTCATTGTAGGGAATCAGTACATATACATAACACATTTCAGTTTCCTTTCCCTTCATTTTCAAATCTTTTATTTTTCTAGCATCAGATATATTTATTTATCTTAGAATCAATATCAAAATTGTTCTTTAGGTGATTAAGAGACAAAAAAATTAAGTCAAGCTGTGTCAGGAAACTACTGATAAAATATAGTGACATTCCATTAAATCTTTGTATTATAAAATTGTTGCCATTTCTTTAAGATACAGGATTCATATAATCAATAGTGTACTACATGACTCTATTTGTATATTGTAATTAGTATGATACTACTTTTAAAGTCATGAAGTTTTAGCACACAGTTTTTAGTTGGTCGGGCATTGAATGAATGTTAAAGTAATATGTTAATGTATATAAATACAAAAGTAAGAAAATAACTTTTTTTATTTTGGTAAGAAATATCAAAATTAAAATCAAGTCAGTCTGAGTGATCAGTCCCACTTTGAACTTTTAGTCAACTGACACCATTTGTAAAATAACAAATATCAAGGAAATGTGAATTGTGTATGTATGCCAGTGACTGAAAATACACAGAACTTTATTTGGGAAGATGAACAAACAATAGAGTTGTAAAAGCAACACAAAGCAAAGAGTTATCCTGTGAGAGTTACAAAGGGCATTTACATAGGGAAATTAAAGAAACATTCACAGAGGATGCATCTCTTTAGTCAAGTTTAGTGGGATGAAATAAATACGACACTGCCAGTGTTCAAGTTTGGAAAGAACACTCAAGGGACTGAAAGATACAAAACCTACAGGTGTGAGAATTTGGCGAGTCTTAAGAAATGACTGTTTCAGTGTATGTGTCATTTATGATACACCCATGGTCGAGAGATGAAAGTGGAATATTCTGTAAAAAAACATTCCACTCTGCAAAAGTACTTTCTCATTATCTTGTTAAAGATGGGAATCACTAAAGAATTTCTAGTCAAGAAATAACAATGTGGCTGTACTATGGAAAATTGATTTAAGTGTTTGACACTGAAACCAAAAAGCCAATAAGACTGAAGATAGAGTATAAGGAGTATCCAATGTGTAATACCTTGCTAGAATGATATGATTTCATTTTCACTCTTTTATTCCACTCTTTAATCCACTCATAGGATTTTTGTAGTATTTTTTGCTATTTAGGTGCTAAAGATATACAGGAAAGTTTATATACTAAGAAATAAACTAATACAAAAAAGATGTACTAAAGTTAGAAATACTAAGAAATAAACTAATGCACTAAAGATGTACTACAGTCTCAAATAGTAGCTTATTGTATAATGTGCATTTATTAGTGAAGTAAAATACTTAAATAATCATTGGATAACTAAATTTCTTTCAGTGTTGTTCTGAGTACATTTTTAGAGTAATTCACTAGAAAATTCAGGAGTTTAAACAATATAAGGACTTCATTTTTTTGGTTAAATTTTACTGCAAATTTTATTGCGCATTTCTTATATGTGAATATTATTTACTATTAATCATTAAAACTATGTTAATGTGTTTGTACTTTAAAAATACTTAAAATTAGAAACAGATTACATATGTGAAAATGCATTCATTGCATTGTTGCTAGCAGAGAACATACACACAACATATTTTTCTTTCATTTATTTAAATTTCTATCTAGTTCTTTTTACAATCATAGTATAATGTTTTGGTTATGTCCAATGTCCTCACTCTTTCATGTTTAAGTCCTTGAAAGAAGAAACAAAATGTTAAATAGTTTTTGACCTTATCAGTCCCTGTCACTATTACTCAAAAAATAAACGTTTATTAAATACAGTACTCAGAATATAATATTTCTAAAATGCCAAAATCCATAAAATATATTCCAAGAAAATTACAGAAACTCAACAGAGGTAGAATTTATAGTAATGAGAAAATGTTCATGGGAAATTGTCACAAGAACACCCATCAAAAAGTGTAAGAACATTATAAATAGAAATAAGCAAGCTTAAAGATTTGTAGGCACTAACTGATAAGTGTATTGGTAAGACATGATTCTGTGTGTCTAGGTAACACATAAAATCACATATGGTGTTATATCAGAAAAGTGATTGTTAGACCTTAGCTCTAACCTTAAGTTGTTTATTTGTTGGTGGGGGAGATCTGGTTTGTTTAGACATTGGGAAATAGTAATTTTAATAAGAAGGATGATATGACATGAACTTTAAAAAATGTCCCTTTTTAGAGAACAGAGGATAGTCTGAAAAGGAAAAAAAAGGAATATAGTAGGCATAGTTATTTCTTTTAGTACCAAGTGGATGAATTAAACTCTGATTTTTGTGATTAATTTAAAATACACGTTGAAAATTTATGTTTTGGACACAGAAAAACATGGATATGATATGGAACTTTTAGAAAGTAAATTAATTCACATAGTGTAGTACCTGTTTACCTATGTTAATCAAAAATGACTAGATTTTTTCATAGCTCTCCATATCATATACAAATATAATAAATGATCTTTGTTAGCTAGATGATTATTAGTACTTTCTGTGTCTTAAGTAGAACTCAATATTAGTGGCATGATACATAGTAGCTTTGGCTTGGTGAAAACTAATCTGTTATAATAAATGACCTTTGGTCTTAAGTTAACAAATTCTTGGTGTTATATCTGGTACCATTAAACTAGTAACTTTAAATTCTAGACAGTACCTAAACTATTCCTTTATGTAATATAGATGGAACATAATTTGTAACAAAAAATAAGCAGTTCTAAAACAAACTCATTGATCATCACTAACGCTGTAATTACAAAACTAAAAGACTTGTAAGACAAACTGATAGTGTTAAAAAGTAGAATCAGCCTTCTGAAGAGAATGGTGCCAGTTTGCAGTGAGATCATTGGAGATTATCATTGGTGTATTAGTGTCGACATGGGTTATGATGAGGGGTCCACCTTTGGTCACAGAGGCCATTATCAGCATGCGAAGAAAGCTGGATCAAGGAGGAGGCAGGTGAGTTCAATTACCAGTAAAATCAGGGACCATGAGTTTCTGAAGTTTTTCTTAATTTTACACATTGATTTGTTTAAAAAAGAGACAAGATTGATAAGTGAACTGTAGTTGAGCTCATAAAAATTTATAATGTGAAAGCATGTGTGGGCACATTCTGTTTCCTTAAGTCAATATATGATTAAAATATTATTTGTATATAAACTTAAATATTTATATTGGATAAACATATGTATGCTGTTTTTTAATTATTCAAATATGCATTACTTAATTGGGAAGATTTATTTTGAAATTTATCTGCCCATGTTTTCTTTTGCGCTTTCTGAAAAAAGCACTCTCATAAATTGAATGTAGCTTTTTAAATGCAGTTCGTTAGTAAATATTTCATTACTTTATGACAGTGAATGGAACAGAAGAATGGGACCTATTTTATACTTTGTTCATTGACAGCTGGTAATAAAAAGAAGCAGACATTTCTGACAATTTCAAAAAAACTCCAGAAGGCAATGTGATTACATATAATGTTCACATGAGTATATTTTCAAGTAACTCTTTCAATTACCACAGTATGCTTAACACTTAGAAATGCAAAAGTAAAGATGAGAATAATCAGCAGCTACTATTGAACAAAGAATGTATTTTATCTTATCTTCAAAACAGAAAATTAAAAGAGCTCTTAAGAAAGTTGTACAGGCCAGGGATTTAGCTTAGTGGCATAAGCGCCTGCCTGGCAAACTCAAGGTTGTGAGTTCGATCCCTGATACAAAAAAAAAAAAAAAAAAAAAAAAAAACAAGAAAGAAAGTTATATAGGTGCATATAATCAGATTCAGTCAAACTATGGATAGAGAACAATAGATTATGTAAGGATAAACTTTATTCCGTTTGTCTTTCACATATTCTACAAATATGTATTGAGAGTATTCGTTTACCCTTCATCTTGTCCACAAAAATATAAACTTCAGGAAGCAACATAATCTGCCTTGTTTACTTTAGTTAAGTGAGTGATAAACAGTGTCTGAGTCATAGGTGACATTCAATCAAAATGGGTGAGTAAATGAGTGGCAGGTACTATCTTGAGTGATGTGTGTGTCCTTGTGACCAGTGCTGGCATGGTGTGCTGCCTTTATGTCTAGCGCAGTAGGATGGATAGCATTAAAAAGTCAAATAGAACTAAGAATATTGAGTTATAATTGGTAAGTGATATAAAAGTGTATCTTTTAAACCTTTAAGTATTATTTTGTTGATAATATTTGTCTTATACATTATAATGAAGCATGTAGTTTTCAAGTTTCACTAAAGTGTTTAGAATCAAAAGGAGAAAAGATAAAATAGAATGTAAGATTTTTCTCACAGTTTACATTCTACAATCAAGAGTGTGAATTTGAATGTGGTAACACGGTTACCCATAATGCCCTGTTAGCATAAAAGGTCTTTCCATTGCAGATGGCATAATATAGGAGCTACCTTGAACCTTTCTTACATAGTTGTTCAACTGCAGTTTCACATGTAAAATTAGGAGGAAATCTTGATTGTTGAATTTAGTCTGCATTTGTCAATATTTTCATTTCCATATTTACCTGAAAAGCCTCATATAGACTAGTTAACATTGTAAGTCCTATCTCCTTTACCTATATTATTTTTCCCAAGTCTGTAAATAGAATAACTTACTTTTCTAAGATTATAGACAGACAAAACTTTGCCAGAACGAGTTCCAAATTTTAGCAACTAAATACATTTATGAATTAATAAAGGTATAGGGATTAATTCTAATGTGAACCACAAAATATGCTGTTGGACACCTTTATCACCTTCCTGTATGCATTTGATTTTGTTTTCTCTGGTAGGGATGGAAAATAAGCAAACTTAGGTTTTGAGTGAGTGGTCCTTATCTGTAGAAGGTGATTTATTTTATAAAGCTTTAAGCATAACATCATCATTATTATTATTATTATTATTATTATTATTATTGTTTGGTATAGGCAGTTGAACTGAGGACCTTGCTTTTGCCAAGCAGGCACTGTGCTGCTGATGTATTTTCCCAGCCCAACATTATTTTTAAAAATAATAGATCCTAAATCTCTTTAAAGTTTTTAAAAATTGAGTTATAAAACATTGTGAAAATATCTATATCATAATATGACTTATATTCCACTGAGCACTTTCTCCTTGGTTGAGTTTGGGCAGCATCTTTTGCAGCTGTGACTCCAAAGGTACAGTGTTGTCTCTGATCACATTGAGCTCCTACCAAAATCTATAGCATGTAATTACTTGCTAATTAATCTTAATTTAATTTTTCCTTTAAAAATTAATCTTAAGATTAATTAAGATTAATCTTAATCTTAATTTTTCCAAATTTTTCCTGTCATTCTGCCTGTTGCAGCCCTTGTATTTAATGGAGGCTCCTGATGTGATGCTACAGCATTTCCAACTAGAAATATAATAGAATCTTTTACTTGCTTAATCTTTATTAGTACTTTCCTTTGCTTAGTGCCACAGGCTACTACACATCTCTTAATGAGCTATTTTTATAAAAGGATTTCCCAAATGCTTAGAAAGCAGCATTCATGAGGAATATTCAGTATTTGATGGTATTTGTTGAATGCTAGCTTTATTCTGTGCTCTGCGTGTTATCTCATTTAATTTTTAAACAATATTGAGGTAGATAATATTACCCTTACTTTATACATGAAGCTCTTGATAGTTACATAGTAAATTACCAGCTGCCATTCAGCTAGTAGATAGCAAAGCCAGAGTCTAAAACAGGTAAATCTCTTTCCATTTTAAGCATATTTAGGCCCTGTGATGTGAATGGCTGGATGCACATGTTGAATTGTGCAGGAGGAAATGCTTTATCTTAATGAGTGAATGAACTGATATATAAAATACATCTAAATATCAAAGATAGGAAAAAATGATCACAAATGGTGGTAAATTTCTAATCTATATATTGCTTATCATTTTCAAACTATTTGTTTCTAGCTTTAAAATAGGAAAATAAATATCTGTGAGTAAGAGGCATAGATTGGGCTTCTATGCTTAGTTGTATATTCTTATCATATAACTTTTTAATAGATAGTATTTCAATAACTACTTTTTTAGTAATGATGAAATTCAGCTTTCAGTATTTTTTTTTTAACACTTTCTGTTTTTATCCATTAAAGTCATCTGGGAAATGCCATAAAAATATCTTACTATAAATTGTTCAGTTGGTACTTATTTGCCCTCCCTTAATTTAGTTAGGAATCTCTTTAATAAAGTTAATGGGTGTCTAGTGAGATCTACTATCATGGAAATAAAATAATACCATGTGGCAAGATGAAACTGCAAGGTAATGAAAATATAACTTGGCATGTATTTATATCCACACATACCTCCTGATTCAGAATCTTAATATGAATTTTCCTTGCTATTTCAAAATTAAGTTAAATAATAAAATTTTGTAAAAAGAATTTTGGTATAATTTTTCAGAATATAATCCACACATTTCATGTAAAAATTAATTAATGTGTTACAACCATTATTTTATGTGGATTAAAACATATGGAGTCACCACTTTCACTTTTGCTGCTGAGTTGAAAAGAATTAGCTTTTAGCTTTAATCAAATTATATTATTCTTGCCAAAATTCCTCATTATTCCATGCATTTGAGAATAATCTCTGAGCACTATCTTCCAAAATATTTTCCTAAACAACTTTCAGTACTTTCGATCTTACAACATGTTAGTAAATCTTTAAAAATATACTTTAAAATGTCATGTAAATGTAAAATCCTTTAGATTTTCTATGAATGAGTTATTATTAAAATTTTGCTTGCTGCAGAATAAGACTTAGGAAGAGAATCATTAGAAATTCTGAATATGCTTATGAAAATTAACAGGGAGTCTTAAATCGGTGTGACATGAACATTAAGAAGGGTGAAACACTCACTTTTTTTGCTTAAAGAACACAACATTCAACAATTAAGATAGAAGTTTTTGAAATATTTGAATGGATGTCATTTCAAAGAGTGATTGTTTTATTATAGGCGTTATAGATGCTACAACTAAAGACAATTTGGTGGTTACAGACATTGTTTTCTCTTCACCAAAATGATGACTTTTCTAATTTTATATTACAACTATAGAATTCATTGCTTTATTCTTCTAATCATTTTCATTTGTTTGGTATATGCCATCTGTGTTTCTGGAATAACTTCTATGTCCTTAGTAGATGGAAACAGTTCTGAGTTGGACATGTATTTATGTCATGATCAGAAGTAAAATTAACTTTTGAGACAAAACCATGCAGTGAGACTTAATAAAACTACTCTTCCCAGTTTTTAGCATTAGACCTGAGAGTCTCAGCATCATAGCTGGTGTGTCAAAGTGTACAAAGTTTCTACTGTGGTCATTTTCTCTACAGTGAGGTCAAGAGAATATGCATTTTATGACATCCTCGAAGTGTAGTGAGGTATTAAGTACAGTAGTAGATACAATTTATTTGTGTCACCCCAAGACCCACACCATGATTAGACATTATGAGCCTTCCTACTATATAAACAATTTAAACCTTAAAGTTTAATCTTTTCTGCCATAAATTAAAGAAGAAACTAGCTTTTTAACATTTCCCTCTTTTTTCCCCCAGAGTAGGATAATGTGATGGTTCAGGAATCCATTCTCCAAGGTGAATGTGACAAGCATCACCAGGTAGAAAGATGTCTCCTTGAACACTTAAACTGATTGTTTTAAATTCCTGTTGAGTCACACTTCTACTCCTATTGAAGAGGCAAAGGCTGAGTGGGAAGTAATTCAGCTGGGAGCAATATACATGGCTTTGATACCAGGACAGTTGTTATCTGTGCCTTTTTTTTTTAAAGTCTATCTTTTTTCTCTCTCTTGACTGTAATAGTATGTACATTCCCATGTTATTACTCTTCAAAGTTGTTACAATAAAAGCACAGATTAACTACCAGATTCATTTTTATCATGGGTATTTTTCCCTTTGGTTCAAATATTTAAGTTTAGGAAAACAAAGAGAAATGATATTACAGTATATTCGAAGTACACAAAAAGATATCCTACTATAAAAATTCATATACATCTGTATTCCATTTGATTATCTTTTATTGTTTGAAGTGGAGTAAACATAGTTACTTTTGAAAAACTTCCACCCACATTCATTTTTCACAAATGAATTTTTCACATTTATTCAATCAAAATTAATCAAAGCCCAACCACAATTTTTGTAGAATTTAAGGAAAAGTTGGATAAGGAAATTGGATATTTCCAGAACTGAGTATTTATGGTTCTATTAATAATTATCCTGTTTTTCCACTCCCAGTCTGTACTTGGAGATTTTGCCTAGATTGTCACCATCTTGGTTACTTTTCTCTCACTGTTGGGAGAAAATACACAGCATCCAAAATAAAGGAAAGAAAGGTTTATTTAGCTCACAGTTTATGAAGGTTTCAGTCCATGGTCTGCTGGACTCAAGGCAGGATAGCTCAGGGTAGGGGGCAACTTTTTATGGTAGTGGAAAACAGTAAAAGCCACAAGAGCAAAAGGGAGGAGTGCACAGAAAACTCTTTCTGTCTCTTATATTTTATGTAGGCTACACCCTCTTGGGTGTAGCACTCTCACTCATAATCCCAGCATTAAACTATAAATCAGTCAAAACCTCTAGAAGCCTGCTCCCATGACTGTATGAAGCTTTGGGGAGACATCCAGATACAAATTGTAACAATCATATTGCCTGCAAGATGAAAATGTCACCTCTTCTTTTAAATTTTCCTGGTGTATGTGTTTTGAATGGGCTGTTTACAGTTCTCTTGACACATTTTTTGATATGTACCTTCTTTACTATTAAGGCATTCTTCTGTGAAACCAGGTTCCAAGTTCCATGTATGGCAGATATATATGTTTTCTGCGATCATCAGTATATTAATATAGTGTTTATAATTTTCCTTTTTCCAGTGGATGAATGTACTGACCATTTGGATTCCAAATTTCATTGAAGTCAATAAAATCTTTCTCTATGTAGAAATAATTAGGTTTATTTCAATTATCTTTAGATTAAGTACCTTTCTGAAGTAATCAGTTGTTCTAGCAGAACAAGGCTAAAAAGAATGAGGTGAAAAATCCCCCTGAAGTGTAAAGACACAATCATTACATAAGCATCAGGTAGGAGGATCCAAGTAAGCTGGAGTGTGGATGAGATTGTTGAAGGAACCCAGATCTTAGAATATAGCTCTTTTGAGCAATAAAACAGTCAAAAAAAATTTTAAAAGTTGTAAGAAATCATCTTTCCAGCAAGATTCTGTTTATAATCCAAGTTATATTCCCACTTGAAAAGATTGACTATACAATGAATTTAGTTAGCATTTGGTTTGGTCTACTTTTTTGTCTTTGTGGAATTTACGTGACAAGGAAAATGCTGTCCCCACCATATATATTCCTATCATACCACAGGATATGACTCATACCTCTATGACAGTGCAGTAGTTTTGAAACAAGAGCAACTATATATTATTTTTCCATCTGGCAAACCAAATGCTGCTTTTATTTATTTAACCTTCAAGAGTAAGTTATCGAAGATATTTTGTATATTGTGAGAGAATTCTTATGTAGGCAATAATTTTTACAATTGAAGTGGGAGTCATTTAAAAATCTCCTGTTTAAGCAAAAATCATCAGTCTTAACATGTGTAGCCAAACATAAGAGTCTACTAAAGACTGTGTTTAATGAGGCTCTGTCAGCTCAGCATGTACATTGGGGTGGTACGAATTGCCTGAGAACATTGGTGTTTGAGTCCAGAGACCTAGATTCTGTTGATAAGTAAGTCATTAAATATCATTTACTTCTGTTTCTTACTAAATTAAGAGGTTGTGTTTGTGTTAGAGATGAGTAAAATTTTTCTCCCTCTCTAGAGGGGTATCTCCAATAGCTATCAGTGGCTAAATCCAAGGACCTAAGCACTATATGTATATAAAGTAAATATAAACACACATGTATATAAAGAATTCATATAATGAAAAACAAGAGCATATGTATTAAAGAGTATTTAGAGGAAAAATAATAATTGACAACTTATAAAAGTTTTAGTGAAGTATATTTATTGTTTTGGAAACAATTTTTTTTTACATTTTCTGACATAGTATAAAGATCTTGCTCCTTCTGTACCATTTCTCTAAGCTACTGTATTCTTTTGAAGTTTTAAAAGTTTCTATTGAACTGTGGAGTACAGTCTATTTGAACATGATATATCAACATGCTGAATCAAAAATGTCAAGATGTGCTACATTTCAGGGTTTTACAGTAATAAAAATTGTTCTTTTATTTACTATTAAATCTTTACACAGGAAAGTCTTGATATGAAGATCTTTAGAAATTTGAAGAGTTTAATGATATCACTGAGTACTTAACAGTTTGTTATTCATAGTTGCTGTGCTCTTTATGAATCTTAATTATAAGTTTTTCATTGTCTCATAATTCCCATTTTTATTCATTTGTGTAACAGTGTGGTACATAAAGAGTCTTAATTAAACTGTGGGAAAAAACTTCATGATTTAGATACAATATTTGGAATTTGTCTGTATTTTATACCTCTTTTTATTCACCAGGTAGTAAAAAGTACAGTTCTCAATTACGTAGTTAGTCTTAGCCAGAATTATTCTGAGATAGAAAAATTTGAATGGCTTTGACCACTCTTGCTTACATTGCTGTTTTCAACATTCTAAAGCAAAGATAGGGTTTTTTAAAGAATAGTACTGGTATTTTAAAGTTACTTGTTAAATAATCTACCTCCTTTTCTTCTCACTTCTTGCAGGTCTAATATTTCCTAGTGATACTTTATGAACCTCATTGCTTTATGAAGAAAAACTGGATTTATTCACACTTTTGAAATTTCTCTGTATATACAGACTCTTGATGATGTTTTGGAGTTGACTTTAACTGTATATGTATTAAACTATCAGTGATTATAAAGTAGTCATGGTTTAATCAGTGAACATATGGTCAAATGTGCTTTTGATTATCTATACACAGTTAGGTGTTTGAAGATTAGTAGTCAGTTGACAAAAAACCTAATTTTCAATTCTAACATTGTCACTTTAATTGCTATGCCGTCTTAGGCAATATTAAAGAAGCTTGACCTTCAATTTTCTGATTGAAAACTATGTAAAAGATTCCCCATTACTGCAGCATTCTAGTACAGACTACAAAATTAATAGAGAAAAACTATATAGAAGAAATATAAGCATTTGCATGCATGATTAGATTGCACGATCTTTAAGGTTCTTCAGAGTTGTGATATCTTACTATCTTACATACAGAATGATTAATTATACTTTATATGTAAACCTTCATGTTTCAATAATTGAAGGTAAGTCTTCTTTAGCAGTGTGTGTATGTTTGTGCAGACAAGTAGCATATAACTTTAACCAAGTTTATACTTTTCTATATTCAGACAAAATATTTGTTAAGCACCTGCTCTATGTCTGGACAGTTCCTGAGCAGTTAGAATTCATTGAGAAAACACATATATGTACATAAACTACTTAGATGGTAGAAAGGAATATATGCTACTGAAAACATAAAGTGAAGGAAAGGGAAAAAGGATCAGGTGGTCAGAGTTGACCTCATTGAGAAGGTGATGGCTAACCAAAGTCTTGATGAAATTCAGAAAATAACCAAGCAGATGTCTGGCAGACAACATCCCAAGAGACTTTGACCAGTGCAAGCATTTAAAGTGTGAACATGCCTTGTGTGTTTGTTAATTTTCAAGGCCAAATGGCTGAGGTAAATAAGTGAGGGATCAATTGCATCAGAATGAAGTTGAGCCTTCTATTCAGTGTAGTGCCTTTTTGGTGCTTGAAATATGTTGAGTTTTATGTTGAGATGAAGGACTGTTAGATTTAAATCAAAAGTGAGGCTTGATCTGCCACATTTTATGAGGAATGCTCTGTGCACGGTATGGAAAATAATTTAGAGATAGAAGAACAAAAATTAGTTAAAAGGTGATTATGGTAATATAGGTTTAGTGATAATGATAGTAGCAATGGAAAGTAGAAGAAATAGTTATATTCTGCAGATATATTAAGATACGACAACAGCATTTGCAGTACATTGGATGTGGATATGGGAGAAAGGAAGAATTTGAAATGAAGTTAAGTTTTTTTGTGTTAGTAATTGAAAGGATGGAGTTGACAACCACTTAAATGAAAAAAAGCCTGAGTAGTGGGGATGGAGGAGAGATCACTTTTCGGTGTGTCAATAAAATATTTGACATCTCAATGGATTTGTCAGGAAGAAGATGGAAATGTGAGTTCAAAGTTCATAAAACATGTCTGAGTAAGAAATATAAATTTGGGTTACATGGATGTACTGCTGTCATTAAAAATAACTTGATGATTGAGGTCACAGAAAAATGGAAGGAGACAGAAAAGAAAAGATGACAAAAGGCTAAGCTCCAGGAAACTCTTAACAGTCAATGGTCTAGAAGACAACAATAAAACAGTAAAAAAAAACTGAAAAGGAACAATAACGTAATTAGTAAAGAACCAAGGGTGAGGTGTTAGGGAAGTCCAGGAAAAAAGTATATGGATTATGTGCTTGATGCTAGTGAGCCAAATATCATTAAGAATTATATAGTGACTATTGGCTTTAGCAGTTTGGAGGTCACTAGTGTTCTTAAGAATAATTTTGGTGTAATGATTAGGAAAACTACCCAATGTCAGAAAACTAAGAATAAAATGAATGGAATTTGTGTTATTGAGTATACTCAGATATCTCATTATGTTTTGCTGTAAAAGGGAGATGATAATTGGACTTAAAGGTAGTGCGTAAAATGAGGCTTTAAGAAGAATCATTTTAAGTTAAAGTGGCAAAATTAGTATTTCCTGGCAATCATATTCAGAACATTAGGAGAAAATAATGATGAATAAAAAAATGTGTCATCCCACTATATTGTTCTTGAGTGGATGATGAGAACTTGTATGAATACACAGGAGAAGGATTTACAGATGAGTAAATGTTATTTAGCTCCAAAAACCTGACACAGAGTATATAGTATATAGCTATAAAAGTTACTATAGATTTTTTCTAGTTTCAGTTTTCTCAGTGGAGAAAGAACAAAGAACTGGAATTTAAGAAGGCAGAAGTTATAAAATAGTCCTCAAAGATGGGGGAAAGTACATGAATTAGTGAAATAATATCGTGGGCAGCTTTGGCTCCCTAACAGTTTGTCAAATTAAAGTGACATCAGAGTTGTTTATTTCTGAATGTAATTTTATTTGCAAAAGTACAGTTGTTGAAAGGCAGAGGATTAGATTTTAGAAAGGCTGTAACTTTATAAAATAAATTGAAGGACACTGAAAGAACTAGTTGAATCAAATGATTTTTAGAATTAACACACTGGAACAAAGTTGCTGCAGAAATAAGAGATGATGGTCAGAGACCTGGATAAATAGTGGTTAAGGAAGTACATACGAGTATTATTGGTAGTAATAAGTCTAGAAATAACTTAGAATTGTTTAGTTCAGATAAGTGGAGGATAAGATGTTTAGAGATGTCTATGTATCTTTTCTATATAAAAGATAAAGTTTATGTAGAAATTGTCAGATAAATCAGGAGTCATGTTGGACAGAGTGGCAGTTGAGACAGGAGTTAAAATAGTTGAGAAATAAGGAAGAGTTAATTGCGAGGTCACTAAATGACTACAACAGTGAAGGTAATGAGCAATATAGTCTGATGGCCAGAGATTGCAAACTACAATTTACAAGGAGAAAAGGAGAATGCTTTAGGAATGATTGTAACAGTGGAAATGGCCATCTGTTAATGTGACCCTTTTCATGAAAGGGCATCATTTATGTGACTTAAAACTCTATTATGTTTACTATAATGTGGGAACTCACTAAACAATGACAATTGTCTCACTTGTGTTAATATTCAGAATAGAGAAAGTACTTCAGTTACAAAGTTTCATGTAAATGCAGAGGGATGAAAAGTTTAAGAATCAGCATAAAAGAGTGAAGAGGCTTTGCGTTTTCTTTATGGCAATGCAACTTCTTAATTGAGTTTTTTTTTATTGAGGAGTTTCACTACAGAAACAGTGATAAAATAACATTTTTTAGAATTGTTGTGAGAGATATGAACAATGATGTATGTAAAGTACTTGACACAGGATAAGTATTCAATTAATGTCAGGTTGCTTCCTTAGAGACTCACATATTGAATGTGTTTACAGGGCACTATAAGAAAGATAGACTTCTGAGATAAATAATTTCTATTTTTATCACCAGTGATAAATGATTCATGAATTCATTCATATACCAACTGTGTGCTATTTCAGTGACTCGAGAATGTGTTGTGAATTTTTAGACATTTTCTTTTTCAATTTCTGGACTTAAATCACTTACTAAAGCACTTATAGGGAGCAAAAAGTAGAAGAAAACCCAGACATGATTAATCTCTTCTATAGTAAATATCTTTTTTAAAAAATTATATAGGCATAAGCATGGTATAATCATTGCAAAGCATATAAATACATGAAATAATTATTTTGTGTTATATGGATAATAAGATTCAAATAATTGATAACCATATTACATGGTTGAAGAATATTCATTTTCTGTTAATATGCTTGCACTGAGTGGCTAGTGTTGAGTAATTATAGTGGCTTATACAAAAAATTTGAGAAACATTACATTTTCTCAGTTTTATGTGAAATATGAGGGGAATAAAAAGAAATCCACAGAAAATAAGAGAATTATTTAAAGTGCATTATTGTGGTGGAGACAATAACTATAGTCTATATAGTCATTGAGGGGCCTAGAACCTCTGCCATCCCTAGAATCTGTTGGTCTTCTTGAATACTGTTCCTGTGGCCAGTAGAAAAATATAAAACAGAGAGCATCAATATTTACAAAGCACTTTGGGTCAGGTCTTAAAGTGTTGAATATGTTTTCCCATGTGCCGTGTAGCTAGAACTAGCTACATGGCCTGCAGAAATACAAAGATACTAAGCAGTGTGCAGTTTTACCATCTGCTAAGGATGAGTTATCCAATGTATTCTAGTGGATATAATACCAGAAGTTAAATTAGAAGTTAGAGAGGACTCTGTAGCACTATGAAAGTGCATACTACTTGTTTATTTATTTTTGGCACTGGGAATGGAACTCATGACCTCGTGCTCGCCAGGCAGGTGCTTAAGCCGCTGAGCTAAATCTTCAGCTCCAAAGTACATATTATTTTAAGTATCTCACATCACCTGGTGGACCTTGACGATAAGCCTTAAGAGACATAATAAATGTGATTCATCACAGAACAGTGGTGTATGTATTTCAGGGAGCAAATAATGGCAGCAGTATGAATGAGCCTGTAGTACATGCCAGCAGTGAAATTTGTCTGAAAGAGAAATCAGCCTTTAAATAATGAGACACAAGAGAAATCCTTAGATACAAATTCAGAAAATAAGTTGAGCTAGACTAATATCTGCATTAGATACTAGAATGAGGAACTGTGTGATTTTTATAAACCATATTTTAAATAATTTAAAGTTACAGATAAGTTAATGTTGGTAATATGTTTATTAAATTAATATCTGTATTAGATACTGAATGAGGAACTGTGTGATTATTATAAACTGTATTTTAAATAATTTTACAGGTAAGTAAATGTTGGTAATACACTTACTAAGACATTTATGGCAAACAGATGTATACATAATACAGTTTGTGTTTGAAATTTAATTTTGTATTAATCTCAATAGGTGTACTGTTTTCACATAATATTCAGTGTTGGTTCTTTTCATACAAAGCAGCAGAAACACTGTGGATGTATACAATTGAAAAAAAAAATTATTCTTTTGCTACGCAAAGGTTTGGGGATCTCAACTGTCATTCTTGATGCCACTGATAGATCCATAAATCTTCAGAGTTTAAAGGAATGTTTAAGTAATATATTCTAAAGCAATCAAAAGATTTTTCTAAGGAATCACAGTTAATGCTAAATTTAAATCTGTGTATTACTTCTGAATTCTAACGTTCAGTAATATTGAGAAGGAAATAATATTTCCTACCATCTTAATTATATTAACTAAAATATTTACATCTTATAGGATCTTGACTACTTTGTCTTATTATTTTGAAAACAGCTTAATTTTAGCCAAATTATAAAAACTTTAAATAACTAATATGACACACAAGTGGGCTTGTACATTAGAAATCCAGGGATGAAGAAGAAACTATGCAACCTATTCAGAAGCAGGCAACATTTTCATTTTTAGCTTCACATTGCCTATTTACATATTTTAAAAATCAGACTTCTCTTTTCCAAAAAAAAAAAAACTGAGGCCATTTGTAATAAGATTATGTTACAGTGGCACAGATACAAGGTTAACATGGTGAAGGAGGTAGTAGTAGAGTCTCACCAGATGACTGAGATTAGATCACTAATGGATATGGTGAAATTTACTTCAGACAAATCTTTTGTATTTGGTTCCCTAGCAGTCATAACAGAAGAGTAAAATACAGTTATAAAAAGGGATGTTTGACAACTCAAAATAGCTAAATTGTGGAAGTGGTCTTTGTGTCCACTAACAGATGAATAGATTTTAAAAAATGTAGTATATATACACCATGGAGTACTACTCAATCATAAACATAAATTTGAGTCATTTGTAGGAAAATACACAGATCTTGAGACTATAATACTAAATGAAATAAATTAGTCACAAAAGGTTAAGTATCATATAATTTCCCTGACAAACCCAAAACATAAATAAGTTAAAAAGCAAAATAAAGGAGCTATGTTTAAAAACTAGTAGATAGCCTCTGCAGAGATAAGGAAGGGATGTGAGAAAGGAGAGAGAAGGGAGGGCTAGAAGGACAGAGGGAGTAACAATGGTCCAGATGCAGTGTGTTTATACATCCAACTACACAGCTGAATGTGATCACTGGGTATTGCAAACATATATGAAATTTAAACAGAATTTAAAACTAAAATGTACTTGGGGTTTTTATTTTGCTTTTCTTACTCCCACGCCATAGTTCTAATTATTTAATGAGGCAGTTTTACAAAGAACAACTTTAACATCATCTCATAAGTAAATACCAAACTGCTATCTCTTGTCTGTTTCTATGGTGGGTTTCTTGGGACATGTAAATGATAAGCATCCTTAACCTTCAGGAATTCAATACTAGTATAAACCTAGTTGAGCAATAGATAAATTACCTGTGTGACGAAGCTGTGGTCCCTGGAACACAGTGGCCAGTGGAGCAAAGAGAGAAGTCTTGTGAGAGAAATAAAATTGAGTTGTTCTTAAATTGTGAGTAGATCAAGGATTATAAGAGAAATCAGCAAAACATTCTCTTGTTTTAATATTAGAAGAAAATAAAGCCAAACCACAGTGTATAGCTATATTTGTGAAACAATTCCTTTAAAATAAGATTAAGTATCATATAGATTCCATTTAACTAAAATATAGGTTAAGTATCATATAGATTCCATTTCACTAAAATAGGGGAACTTGTTTGACCAAAAAACTAAGATTTGAAAAATTAATAGTTATTCTTGTTTGATCATATTTGAACATAATTGATCATATTATATTTGCCTGGTAGAGTTATTTGTCTAGCATACAAATAGAGAGATGGCGACTGCATAGTTTCTCTTTTATGAGAAACCTAAAGTATAAGTAAAGAACAAAATAAAGGATAGACAAATAAAAGAAGATGATCGTTTGCAAAAGGGAAAGGGACTGAGAGAGAAACAGGGAGGGAGAGAGGGGAAAGGAAGGAGATAAAAAGAATTAAGATTTGTTATGTACATGTAACAATTCTGCACAATGAAAGTAATCGTTATATATTGTAAACATGTATTAATAAAAGTAAAAATTAGAAATCTGGTTTTAAAAAAGTACTGTAAAAATATACAGAGCATAATAATTTTCTCCTTATGCAGTTTAAGTACATACTATAGTTTCCTGTCACTCATTATCTTCCTATAAAGCCAGTCTCCCCAATTTCTTCCTTGTACAAGCTGGAAATTTATACACATTAATCACCTACTCATTTTGCCTTCTCCAACTCTCTGGAACCCATTATCCTACTTCCTGTTTCGATGAATGAACTCTTACCTGTAGATTTCTTGCATACTCAGTTTGGCTCATTTCATTAAGCAGGGTCTTTAAGCATCACTGTAAGTAACACAGATTCCCTTCCTTCTAAGACTGATTATATTATATATGTGTACATTGTTTTCCATAAATGGACTTATCTTTTGCCTATGGTGCATAATGCTATTATGAACATAGATGTACAGACGTTAGCTTTCAACTCTGGAGGTACAATGGCTACATCAAGTGGTAATTCTATTTTTAATTTTTCAAGGAACTGTGATACTGTTTTCCATCATGACTGCACCATTTTTTATTCCTACCAATAATAGGTAAGAGTTTTAGTTTTTCTTTATCCTTACTAACAGTTGTTATTTTGATTTTTGGATAGTAGCCACCCTGATAAGTGTGATGATATATATATATATATATATATATATATATATATATATATATATATAAATTTCATTTGAATTTCCCTAGTAATTAGTGAAATTGATCATTTTCGTTATCCTTATCCTCTAGTTATTTATGTATCTTGAGAAATATATGTTCAAAGCCTGTTTTAACAAAGGGTTATATGCAGTTGTTGTTTATTAAGTTGTAGGCCATATATATATATATATATATATATATATATATATATATATATTCTGGATTTAAACACTTACTAGATGTATGACTTGAAAACATTTTCTCCCATTCTATGGCTGCTCTTTAACTCTACTGAGTATGTTTCACAGATTTTTTGCTTTGAGTCCAAAGACTGTTGTTTAGATTCATGGTTTAGGGAAGAAAGATATTTCTGTTGGAGAAAAGTGACAGCATGGATAACTAATTATTTATACTAGTTTCTATTTAAAAGATTAGTTATAATTCTAGTCTTGACAAGAATGAAGTCATGACCTGTAAATCTATCTACCCAGAACAGATTATCATGCCCCATGCCATATTTAAAATGTAACATTTTAACTTTTCCCAAAGTAAGGAAAGTTTATATTCCGGCTGAAATTAAGTAGTTTCTTTAAATTTTTCTGAAATTTTCCTCTTACTCTGTTCTCTCCTTTTCTCTCCCCCTACCTCTCTCAAATCATATCATAATGTACTTCCTCTCTTTGTACCTTGGCTTTCCTGATAAGTAATTTAACATACTGTCTTGAAAAAATGTGATAGGAGCTACTAGATATTCCACTGACTGAGAAGAATTATTAATAACATCTGTCATTTCTTAGCACATGCTAAGTGATGTTTTGTTCTCTACTCTGAAAAGGTAGATGATATGGAGGTTGCTTCCCGTGTGGCTCCTTCCCTCTAAGGGATTATCATCTAATGGGGGAGTGTGAGGCAGCAGTTAATTAGTTAAGTCAAGTCTTCACAGTGTTTTGAGTAAGTTTCTTTTAAGAGGGATTACATTTTAAAAAATTAACTTGTTTCTGTGATGGACTGAACTGCTGCTTGGATGCTTTGCTTCCTGCCCTCCTGCTCTGCCTTCCTTCCTAGTTGGGCTGTCATGACTGCCTTGAGGTCTTGAATCTCTTCAAAACATTTACCTTTCATGGTGATTTTTAACTTCAGGGAAGATCCAGGATGAATATGTGTTTGACAATACATTGTAGTATTTTTAGCCTTCCTTTCTGTTGGATAGTACTTGACAGTAGTATTCACCATATTTTTTATCACACCTCACAAAATCACTCATGAAAGAGGAGTTCCAGAACCGCTTCAGAAAGCGACACAAACAAATGAGATAAGTGATGTGAGTAGGAATATTTTGAGAGGATTAATATGTCTTTTATTGTAACAAATTTCTTTATTTAAGCAGTGTTTTTTTGGTCAGCCATTGGATGTGAAGGAGTATGTTCAAGTACATATCTGTCATAGATTTTTCTGAGAATAATTTCAGTATATCCACTTCAGAAGAGGTAGTATCATTCTCTAGTAATCTTATCTTGCTATTTATGGGAGACCTTTCTACTTGCTATAGCCTTCTTTTCAGACCCTTAGAAAAATTAATTTTGTTCACCCACATCTGCCTGAGGAAGGCTGACTATATGTCCCTGATGCTTCTTATGTGACTAATTGGATGAAGTAGTGGTAGAAACATAAGACCAATATAACCGTATCAAAGCTATGTATGTTCATAACATACACATGCATACAGAATGCTTTCCTAGAGAGTGTGGGTATTTTCTGGTATTAATGCCCCTGTGTCCAGTATGAAGTATCTTAGGTAATAACTAAATGTCCTGAAGGAGTACTACTAGAATTTTTGGTAATATACTTAGATGGAATTTTCCACACACTACATTCAACTCTGAATTTTTTTCCCCCAGAACAGTGCTGGCAAACCTTGTGGCACATGTGCCACAGTTGGCATGCTGAGCCCCAGCTCCAGGAACCAGACCCCAAGGAAAGTCACCCCAGCAGCCAAGCACCGGGTTACACTTTTTTTTTTTTTAGACCAAAACCTCACTATTCCAGCTTAATTTCAGTGTTAACGCTTCCCAATAATTGGGTTATGAGTCGGAGTTTGTGCACTATCTCTAAAAAGTTCTTCATCGCTGTTACTTAGTAGCCTCTGAGTTTTAGTTATTCAGGTTCACCCTGGTGCTGAATAATTCTCTGAGTACTCATGGTCAGTAAAGGAGACTTTATGATCTTCTGTGGTCTTGAAGGTACCATGCAAGTTGCTTCATTCCACAGATGTTTCCTGAGCAGCTGGTACAGAACAGACACTGTTTTATTTTATGTACCACTGAAAAATATCTAGTATCATCTCTTGCTTCCTTTTGTTCTATATTTCATTATAGGCAACATAAGATTCATGAAATATTAATGATATTTACCCCACATTCTAGGTAGTATTTTTCAGTTTCAATAAAAATGTAATGAACAGAAAAAATATGTTCGATATGTATACTAGTATGCAGTACATGAATTGGTCTGCTTTATTTAGGGGATATGAACGTTGGTTACTTTATATAGCATAGGTAAGATTTTACAAATCTTTATGGCATATATAATCTTATGATTTATATGACAGTGTTTATAAAAACAGTGACATCATTAAAGTTTTCATATCCTGCCTTAAAATTTAGATGTTACATAGTCCCCCAAAAAACAGGCATCATTTTTATTGGGTGACTGTAGTTCATTTTCTTAGTTTATTTTATTAAATTGAAACACCCTATTCTAATACATTGGTAAGATTGCAAGTATTAACGTTCATAACTCTAGAATATGGAAAGTTAAGGTTTTCAAAACAGCATTAATTTCCCTACATACTTTATGCCTTATAATAAAATGCACATTTAAAATACTAACCAGTAATCCAGGAATTATATATAATCAGTATTGGACAAGTTAATGTTGCTAAGAGGATCTTAACTTTCATATTCTCTGATTTGTTTTTAAATTTACAGCTTTAACAGTGCACTAATGGAAATATTTTGCATTTAATTTTCTGATTTTTATAGAGCAGACCAGAACAGATAATAAAGATGGAAAAGTTGATAATTATTTCAGGAGAATAACTATTTCAGTAGCAAATTTAGAGGCAGCCCTGTGAATTTGTAATCAGTGTGTTTGAGTTCAGAATATTTATACCTATAATACATTATTCTATCTCATCTCTTTAGTCAGTTTCAAACTAAGAACCAATTTCTGTTCCCACAATAGCCTGTAACTGAGCACCTGTTAACAGCTAGTCCATGTAAAATCAATTGTTCTGTTCTAAATGGTAGTTCCAGTCATGTTTTTATATTGACAAACACTGATGTAAGCAATATATATTCAAGTCCACTAGATGTATTTAAACATGAAGTTACATATAAACTATAATCTAAATAAATAACTCTAAAGAAATATCCATTTTAAACTACATATCACTATTAAATGTTAAAAAATTATAGCATAAGTATTGAAATATAATTTTGATTGTTGACAGGAAGAACTTTAATCAAAATTCATTGCAATTTGATATTTCTCATAAAAATTGTAAAATTATTATCAGAATTAAATATGCAGATTATTACTCAAGAAAAGCCACAGGTTTTTAGGTAACATTATTATTGTTATACGTTATGCATTAAAGATGATACAAATTTCATTGATACTGAATATTATACTGTGTGTTATATACAGTTTTATATTGCATTGTATACAAACATATGTTATAAATTATGTCTTATATAGTATATTTTAAAAAATTATTTATTGGTTTAATTTGAATCATTCTCAAATCCAAGAAATACACACACACATATAAGAAGCATACTCAAGGTTGGGGTAACAGGCTCTAAGTCAGCAGTAGTGTTGACAGAAAAGACAGCATGCACAGTCAGCAGCCAGGCAGTAAAGTTGATACTGGGATTTATGTTTTGGCCCTTGTTCAAGACTCAGGTACTTGAGGTTATGCTTGTAGATTTAATATATCTTTAAAGTTTGGATAAATGTAGACCTGGTAGTCTGTGAAATTTGACATATTCCAAAATTTTTCATGCTAAAAAATATTTCTCCTCTAGTTTTACGTGAACCCTACCAATTCCTGGCACTTTATGCATTGACAGTTTCCAAGAGTAGTTACAAACCTTGCTTGAGTCACAACCTTTTTTAATACTGAAAAAAGCAGTAAACATTTTCCCCTAAAATGTACATGGTATTCTCTAAAAATTGCATATATATTACTGAGTTTTGTAGATCATACCTACATGGGCTCATTCCATAAGCCAGCCCATGATCAAGTTAAACTTTTTTATTCCTCTTACAGATCTTCAGAAGAAACGTGTTTTAAAGATGGATTTAGGATTTTGCTAACCTAAATTCAATATGATAATGGGTTAACACTGTTACTATGATTCAGATTATATGTATTAGCACATAAATATATATTAATTTGATAATAGAATAGAATCTTTGGAAATCAGGACAAACACCTGAAAAAAATAAGATCAGTAATGAAACTAAGTCTATATTTTAGATAATTCAGACAGTTTTGCACTTATTAATGGATAATTGTATATACTAAATATATTTCACATGCTGTTTTGTTTCTTGGATAGTAATGAATAGCTAGCCTCTGATAGAAAATATCTGAAAGCAATATTACATTACTGCTGACATGCACTGTGTAATAAGTACAGAGACAGTTATATCTGTACTGAAATTTGCACAGCATTTTCTTTGCAATGGGTATTATAAATACCAACAGATTATTTGGAGTGTAAGGGAAGATATGCGTAAATTCTATGCAAATGCTGTGACATTGACTTTGCTATTCACAATAGAGACTGTAATCAATGTCACATGGATACTAGGAGCCAACTGTATATATAAAACATTTAATTTTAAGAACATAATTTAGGAGTGAGAGAAACATGTCAGATAATATTTGCAATGACTGTGAATTGTCTCATTCTATCTTTATAGCCATATGTGATAAAACTTTATATAATTTTTTTTTACAGTGGCAAATATCATAATACAGGCTTGAGTAATTTACCAAGGTATGTCATCTAGGAAGTGACAGAAGTAGAAATTGAGACTATGACTGTGTGACAGAGCCACTGTCTCTCAATATTACATTCACTGCATGTCTAAATTTGCTTTTTCAAATATTATTTGAAGTAGGAGAGTGAGTGATGAATAGAAGAAAACTCACAAAAGAAAACTAGTTGTAGGGCAGTTGAGTGTGTGTGTGTGTGTGTGCATGCACACACATGTGTGCCTGCATGTGCTAATGGCTTTTAGCTCAGTCTTGATAGTAACAGAATTCAGTGTATGCTTGTGCTTTTTGACTAGATAATGGTTGTAAAGAAAGAAGATCAAGAGTAACTCTTACATGTGTAATTTGAAAATGATGATGTCTGAGAAAAGAAATGAAAAAAATAACAACTTGGGGAAAAGGAGGAAATGTGACCAATAATTAATTAAAATTATGGAAATGTTAGGAGGTATAGGATATCTGGTACACAATTGAACATAAGGGTCTCAAACTCCAGAAACTGCTTCTATTGCAGAAGTATTCAGCTTGTGGGCTACAGACTGCCAGGGATCTTGGAGATACTTTTAGAAAATTCACAGGTCAAACAGGGATCTTGGAGATACTTTTAGAAAATTCACAGGTCAAACTATTTATATAACATTCTAACACATTATCTGCTTTTTTCATTGTATTGATAGGTGCATTCATACTGTAAAGGTACCTTAGACAATTGAAGACAGTGACACCAAACTGTCATACTCTTCATTCCTACATTCTCAATGCATAAAAATAAGAAGCAAGTTTTACTTAAGAATATTAAACAGCAAAAGTGATTAATTTTATTAAATCTTAACCAGTGATATTTTTAGTATTTTAATATCTTAGGTGGTGAAATGAGAAATATGTATAGAACATTTCTGCTTCAAATGAAAGTAGTTTAGTTGTATCAAGAAGAAAAATCTTACACCCTTGCTTCAATGGCAAATTGAAGTAACCACTTTTGAGTGCAGTATCATTTTTTCTTGAAAGAATAACTGGCATGCCAAGTTTAGCTATTCAGATGTGGGTATTTGGCAGATCTTGTCTCAAAAGTGAATGGACTGAGCCTGTTACAACCACTGCTATGAGTTTTGCAGCTTTCAAATAATTAAAGGCTTTATTTCAAGAATTGGTAGGGATATTGAAAATATGTTTTTATGTATTATATAATAATGATATATGTCAACTTTGAAAAATAAGTATAAATCAGGGAACCAATATTTTTTCAAATATCCAGTGCATGATGTTAAAAACTTGTCGTTATGTAAAAGCTCTATTCAAAGCATGAGGTAGAAGAATGAGGTTTAAGTTAAGGGTATATAAAAATTTCATTGAAAGGATTTAAATTCATCCTGCATATATCTAAGAATTTATTGAATCAAAATTTTATATAGTGGCAAGAAGAATGTGTGTGGTTATCTGAGAATGCTATTACAATATACTACCCCTTTCCAACAATATGTCTGTGTAAAGCAGAATTTTCTTCAGCTAATTCAACCAAAATAAGATATTTCAATAACTGAGTACAAAAGTGAATATATGGACCTAGTTCTCTTGTATGAAGCCAGCATAGTGACTTGTAAAACTGCAAAACAATGATATGCTTCAATTATTTAAGAAAACATTTTTTTAATTATAAAGATGTTATTTTTAAGCAAGCAACGAGTGTTTTTTTCTTTGCAAATCAATTAATAATGTATTTTTATGTATAAAAATAGATTATAATGGTAGTATGGATGGGCTTTGGCCTCAGTTCTACAGGAAAGTTAAAGCTCAGCTATTTGCAATTCACTGAGGTTTATTTTAGATAACATAGGATGCTTTACATGAGAGATTCATTTCATAAGTGAGAGTATACATGCAGAATCATGTGATTAATGTCTTTGCTTGATATAAGGAAATGTATTATAACATTTACTTATTTATTTTCTTAATAACTTTAATCAAAAGTTATCAAAGTGAAAATTTAAAGCAAACATGTTATATGTAGGCTATACTATAGCAACTCTATGCTTTTTAACTTTACTAAGTATTCAAAATATGTTTAAGTGCATAATATTAAAGCATATTTTCATGGTAGAAATAAAGATACCATTAAGTCAATATGCTGGTAAACTTAATCATTCTTGTTAAATTATGTCAGTTAACCCAACTAAGAAATGACCTTTCTCTTCCTCCCTTACTTTTTTATGGAAGGTCTTTAATATACATGTGTCATCTACTGGGAAATTCTATGCTGGAGAAATCACATCTTCATCAATTTTTATAGTGGTTTTAGAGTGCCGAGAAACTTGATGTAATTTCTAAATCTTCCAAGTAAATATCTTATACATTATGATATCTCTATCACTCACCTCACCAAATTCGCATAATTAATTTATAACTAAACATAACCCACAATACTTAATACCTTTTTATTTTTCAAACATTTTTCTACTAAAGAGCATATAAATTGTTATATTTTAGAAGCACGAGCCTAAGAACATTAAACAACTCATTCATATGAGGGAACGTTATTAGAAAGCACAAAGTAGTCTTGATAGACAGTGAATACTGTGATTCCTATCTGTTAACTGTGAACTGAGGTAGGCCACCAAATTCCTTATACCAACCCCATATACCTAATGCTTTAATGGAAAATTACTGAGATGTTATATGCTCCCTGAGAAATGCCATCCCTGGTGATTATATGATTATAATATTTCTTAAAAAGTCATGAAATAATGTATGCTCACTTAGGTGTGCCTTTAACAAAATAGAAACTATAATTACACTGCTGAGATATAGCTACTTTAAGGATAATAGCAGGCATTAGGCTCTTTTCCTTATAAACATAAAACATGAGTATATTGTAATGTGAACTTTATATCATAAATGAATGTTTTGAATGACCAAATAGCTCTTTGGCCCTACAGTAGTATATCATGATGGGGGGGGCAGAAATAAGATGATCATCTTGAAATTGAAATATTGTTGCCATGACAACTGAGTACACATTGATCAACATAAAACTTCCCAATTTGGCTGTTAGAAGAAGCATAATCATATGTAGAACTTTTACAAGCTCTAGTATTGGCTGGTCAGCTCTATCTGGATTTGTTCTGTTTTCTTAATCAGCATAAATATTTCATAGAAATATTTAATATTCATAGAAATATTTCATATTTCAGTGGACCCCTCCTCCCTTTCTATGCTTTGGTTTTGGCTCTATCCTCCAGGCCAATCTCCAGCTTTATGTAACCATAGTAATTTTCTGTTTTTGTGATTTACAGGCCAGTTAGCATTTCTGGAAAAACAACAAACAAAACTATATTACTGTGGCTAAATATAATTGAAAAGGTTAGAATTCTAGACTGAGCTGTGCTTTTCTGCACTATTTATAAATTTTTTCTTTACTCACACTAAATACTTTGTTTTTCTATCTTCTGTATTTCACAGAAGTTTTTGACCTCTTATACTACGTCTATAACTTTTATTAAGTTTATGTTTTTGCTAATTCTTTTTTTAAGTGAACTGCTTAAAATTATCAGTATTTATTAAGCATTGCTAGAAACCAGAATCAATACTGACAGTCTGTTACTTTTAATACACTAAAAGTGTTATAATCTGATTTTTTTTTTCTTTTTGTATCAGGGATCGAACTCACAACTGTGCACTTGCAAGGCAGGTGCTTATGCAGCTGAGCTAAATCCCTAACCCCCTATAATCTGATTTTTAAAATGATGAAGCTGAAAAAATGACCAAACTGAAGACCAGATATGCAGCTGTTAATGAAACAGAATTCAAACTCTGGATTTATGCCTAAATCAGAATCATTTCCATTGCACTTTTCTTGTTTTGGACTGGTATAAATTATTTTTACTCTCTTATCTAGGAGAAGTTTATATCTTCCTAAATAACATTTTCCTTTTTAAACATCTGACATTCATTTACTCATTCACTCATTCATTCATGCATGCATGCATATATGTATTTATCTAACATTATTACCACAAATAAAATATCCCTGGCATTTTAAGGGATTTTTTTAATTAGATAATTTTGTTTTCTGGCTTCCAATGGATCAAATAAGAGAAAAAAACAAGTACTCAGCAAATACAGGCAGTATATTATTTTGCTAGGGCAGTCATGACAGACTAGAAAAATAGATATCTTAAATAACAAAAGTTTATTTCTCATACATTGAAAGTTTTAAGTCCAAGGTCATGACACTAGGAGTTTCAGTTTCTCATAGGCATCTTTCCTGGATTTGCACACAGCAAAAGCACATTCCTGGTCTCTTCTGTGTTTTTATAAAGATGCAAATTCTATTAGAATTGGGCCCCATCTTCATGGTGCCACCAGACTATAAATATTTCTTTAAAGCATTTTTTCTCTAAGTGGAGCCACATTGATGATTTGAGCCTCAGCAATTTTGAAAGAATACATTTTAGTCCATGATGGACCACAAATATTCTCATTATCTTTGGCTAGTTAAAATATTATGGGTGATAAGAAAAATACTTATAATATTAGTAGAGGCAATTCTGGTACATATGACAAAGAAAAGGGATATGATAGTAGAACTTGATCAACAGTTATAAACTAGAAAAATGTTACCCATATATAATCATGGAATATAATCATGGAAGTTGACCATATAATCATGGAAGTTGACCATAGGGACAGAATAGTTACTTATATAAGAATTAGCATGATGTATGCAACAGATATTTATAACATTCTAAGAAGATATATTAATATATATAGATTAGTAGCTTTGAAAAAATTCTCTCAAAGGTGACATTGGGAAGCCACTTAAAGTTAGAAATATCTTTCCTTCCTTTATTACCCATAGGGAATTCTAGCAGAAAGTTAAGGTTTTATATTTAATCGCAATATACAAATCTGAGTTGAATTGATTCAAAACTAAAATGGTCAGCTGGTGATAGGACTTATTAAAAAATTACCATTTTTTTTCTTGCTGTGAATTCAAACTTTTCATTTTGTTGCTTTAGTGGTTTTAGCTTAAAGTTTCATTTTCCTGTCTAACATTTTGCTCATCATTTTTCTTTGTATGGAGCCTGTATATCTACTACTTTAATATCAGCAATATCCCCAATGTATAGACATGCTAGCCAAGTTTTCCTTTATGCATTTGCTCATGAATTTGTCTTATCTGAAATGCTGTCCTCAAGTCTTCTGTATTAACCTAAGTGTTTATTTAAAGACTGCCTTGAACTTCAGCTGCTATAGAAGCTAGCTATGCCTGAGGTTTGTAACCAGTGAATTTCTAACAAGGTGAAGACTTTACAACATTTGGTAATCTGCTGTCTTGCATAGATTTGTAGATAGTTCATGCTCCTGAATTTTATTTTTATATCCAGGGGCAAACATCTGATTTGCTACCTCTTATACTGTTTATCAGTGTATTTTAAACTTCTTTATGTTGTAAATATTTATTTTTATGTGCCCATATTCCTAATTTATTTTTTTTTTAAATTTATTGGTAGTCCCTGTTTGAAGTGTGTAATCATTACATTTATTGTGGGGAGTTGGTATGTGTACATAACAAATCTTATTTCTTTTTACATCAGGTCCCCCCTTCTCTTGGTTACCTCCCCATTTGCAGATATTAAAAGGAGAAGAATAAGAAAAAGAAGGTCTCAAGTGGCATTCCTTGATCCTCAGAGTAGAATATGTTGAGTTCTGATGATTGTTATGTTCCATAATGGGAACAGATTAGCTTCTGTCTGAAGCCTCTCTTATCAGTAGAAGTTTTTGGAAATGTTTTATACCTATTTTCTTCAGTTTCCTGAAAAGGAAGATGTCCCTTCTCTCTCCATAACTACCCTCATTTTATATATTATAAGTAATTAAGGTAATATGGGATAAATGAAATGGTTTTATATTTGTCTTTTTATTGGTCCTTGCTCTTGGAATTCTGGTTAGGTTAATGAAAAGGACACTAATCATTGCTACCACTAGCTTATTTTCACTAAAATACAATTCAGTATATTCTTAGTGACCTTTATTTTCACTAAAATGAAATTCAGTATATTCTCAGTGACCTTTATTATATACAAAGACTGTGATGGGTATTACAGTGAAAGGGCAAAGGGAAATGAACATCTTCATATTAAGAAACTTTGCAAAGTTATTCTTTGGTTTTATGTTTATGAACCAAAATTTCCAACAATCTCTTATTATTGGTAGGGTTTATCAAAACCTATCTTTGAACTCCATTTGCCCTTACTACATTTTATTGTGTGTAGCATGTCTTTAGCATATCACATCATACTTCAGACTTTCATCTTTTACCTGAAAAACTATCAGGTTTGAAAGCTGAAAAGTTTAACAGAATATACCTGAAATCTATTTGAAGATTATGCTTTTATGCCAAACTATTTGGCATCCTACTTTGAAAGCAGACTGAGAGTTCTAAAAATTTTAGATCAAGTATATGAGTTATATGATTTAGAACAGAGTAAAATGCCCCCACTCTATTATCTGTAACCATTCCTTGTTAACATAAATGTGATATGTTCCTTATTGCCAAATCTAGACACTGATGTTACAGTCTTTTCAATTTAAACAGCAAACTAAAATTTTGGGTACCGTGAAACAATGAATAGAACACCTAAAGAAACTCATAGCTTTCAAGGAATGGAAATGATTATTTTTATTCATCAATGACTTAAAACAACATGTATTTGTTCTTATTCTTCCTTTTTTATTTTGTGTTGTGAGCCTATTATATATAAGCAAGATATACTATTATTTTAAATATTTGTGTGGCCAACATCATATATCATTGTTTAAATAAAATTAAGTTCAACTCAAATACCTTTCACGAAACACATATGGTGACCCTTCAACATTGGTCATTAATCGTGGCAAAAAAACATGCTTGTGTAAGTGTCCTACACAAGTGTGGTGAGCTTTATGCATCTCTTCTGTTTTTGGTGGTCACATCACACTTTATTCCGCAGGATGCAAGTTACTTTGGAGCCTAAATGTACCACATGTCTGATCCAAATAGTGAAGCTAAGAGTTGCTTAGTGAATTTCTTTTATCCAGTGCTAACCTTAAAAATTCTCCTTTGCTGCTCTGGAAGAAAGAAAAAAATCTGTTAGACTTAACTCAGTCAGTCCTAAAGAACAATGCCTTGTTACATTCTTAGAGATGGAACAAGTTCCCCCTTTTTTTCTTGCCCTAATGAGATATATTTAGAAATAAAATATAAGTTAATTTCTCAGCAGATCATCTGCCTACATTAAATTTTCAATAAATCACCTTCTTGTGCTCAGAAGCAGAATTTGTAAAAGCCATTGATTTGAAGATGGAGCTTTGGGATTTGAGCATTCAGGGCAGGTGAGAAGATTGAGCAATGGTACCACATGGTGAGTGAGTTGCATGCTAAGTATGTTGCATGAAAAGGAGCAGACAGAAAAGGAGTTTGAAAAGCAGAAAGGCAAAAAAGTGCTTAAAAAATACAGCTTCAACAGTTTCACACACTGTTTTGCTATAATCGCCATTAATCCTTATTTGGCTCATTAGTATAATGAAGAACCTGGTTGAAAGTAAGTTCCAAAGTGAGTTCTAATTCTATTTAAAGATTATAGTGCAGCTGATTATTTAATTACTTTAAGAAGTCTAGGCTATTTCTGTAATATCAGAACTGAATTAGAAGGATTTAGAGCTTTCTATGAATGTGTTGCCTGCTTTGTGGACCTAGTAAACATCGTGGTCTTGTGCGGATTTCCTGGAGACCCAAAAAGTACAGCTAAAAAGTTAAAACCACACCAGTAGCCTTTATTTCATGTAACTACAAAAGGCTATAATTAAATCTGTTTGGTAATCTCTACTTGGATAGAATTACATTTATTATTTGTTCTCATGTGCTCCTAAGACTTTCATTACAAAATTATATTTGAACTTGTAGTCAACAAAAGTGCTACTGCAAAATCTTAGAAAATTTTTTTCTAAATTGTGATAGTATTGCACTGCTGAATATAACATTTCTTGGAAACTTTTATAATGTTACTGTTTTTATTTAGACCGATTCCACTCATCTAAATATCTTCAAATGTATTTTTTCCAGGTTTAAATCCAAGGCAATCTTATTGGTGTAAATTATTTTTTCGGTGAGGTTATAAAATGCAAGTCCTGTTTATCTCGAGGTTAACTGAAGGTCTCAGAACACATCTAATTAGAAAAGGAAGGAAAACACTAAGTTTTGTTTTCAAGGCCAGGAAAATGGTAACTCTATGCTAAAAGTCTGGTATTTAATTATATTTCCAAATAAAATATGTAAATAGAATTTGAATGGTGCACCATCTGAATTATAGTGAAAGCAGGAAATCAACTATGTGGCATTGTGCCTTAATAGCTTGCAGGATCCCTTGATTCTAGCTCTATAATAAGTAGATGACTGACCTTTTGAAAGTCATTTATCCTTCCTGAATTTCATCTTCTTCAAGGATAAAATAAGAGGTTACTGTAGATTCTGCCTAAGGTTCCTAAAACTCTACAGTTCTGTGACAAAGACTTTGTATTATGGCTTACTAATAGAGTCAGTTCAATGGTGATGTATATTTTATTTTTGGACATTGCACAGTATGTTTTTATTTGTCCCATTGAGCATTACTATAGGTTGGATCAAAGGTAGGGACAATTGGGAAGTTCAAGTCGATATTTTCCCTATAAAGTACTGACTAGGATGCAGGAGGAAAGATTACCAGGAATGGGGGTAGGACAATGTAGAAAAGAGAGCAATTTGTCTTTTAGATTGACTCTGGTTGTAAATCTTTAGATGTCTCTGAAATCTCTGAAACTCCATATGCTTAGAACTGAACTTTCAGTCTTCTCCATAAAAATCTCTTCTAACCCTATCTGAGTTATCTCAAGTGATGGAGACCTCATTAATCCAATTTCTAGAAAAAAAAAAAAAACATCTTGCAGGAAGTTCTGTTTGATTCCAAGCTCACTGGCATACCTCACGCTTAATCTATTGCTCTATGTTTAAAATACTTTATATTCAGAGAGCAACCAATTTTCCTTGCTACTTTGTACTGATCAAACTTATTGTCCTCTTTCACTTGCGTTTTTGAGCCAGCCGCCTGACCAGAGTACCTGCTTAACTCTTGCCCTACTTCAACATCCAGTGTGATCCTGTCATTACTGAAATTCAGTCATGTGTTTTTCTGTTCACTGCCATTGAATAGCTTTTAGACTGACACAGAATAAAAAGCCAAAGTCTTATTGTAGCCAGTATGACTTTACCTGGTCTCTTATACCAGCACTCTTTATCTGACATCTGCCCTTGGATATGTCTCACAAACTGTTTCTTTTGTTTACTGATCTCAGCTTCCTTGCCCTCTTGCTGCTTCCCTTGTTCCTGGAGCTCAGGAGGAGTCTCTGTACTCATGTGCTTTGTTTGGAACACTTTTCTCCAGGTATTCATTTGACTAACTTTATCTCATCCTTTACTTTTCTGGATCATCATTCTCTCACATCCTTTACCTTTATCTCTTTTCTTCTGTGATGTATCTCAACCAACTAAAAGAGTATGTTGTACATAATAGATACTCTGTACATGTTTCACGAATGCATTATTTTTAGGTGGTGTATTTCTACCAAGAGAGCTTTTCTTACTTTACAGTTTCTAATCTCACTGTTGTGTGCATAGCTTACAAATCTAACTCTGATATTAGTTTTGAATTTCATTTTGGCAAGTTTCACCTGGGGGAATCTCACCAGAGCCTCAACTCCACAAAACTGGGTGTTTCTAGATGATAAGCTGGTTTAGTAACTGAAGGTAGTTTTAATGCTGCTAACTCTGGAGAAAAGCAGTGGGAAAGGGAGTAAGTCCACATTCAAAGCAAAACCATTCACAGATTTGGAGGCACATCTAATGGATGAAACAAGCCGAGACAATGATAAGAGAAGAACAAAAATTATAAAAAGTCAAATGGAACAGTCACAAACCATATAGCAAATATATTGGGAATTAAGATTGATATTGTGAACTAAAGTGTAAAAAGATACATTTAAAGATAGCACAACACAGTGAGATTATGAAAAAGCCAAGGTGAAGTTCATAGCTGTTATTTATTTATTTGTATTTTGTTTGTGATGAAAGGAAAGAAGGAGAATAGAGGGAGAGATAAACAGAGGGAAAGAAAAGGAGGGTACAGGATAGAAAGTGTGAGAGAGGATGGAAGGAAGGAAAAGAGGGAAGGCAGGAAGGAGAGAGGCAAGGGACTAGTTCAAGGATGTCATTTGACAAAGTCTACATTTGAGATGTATGCTGAGCCAGACTTTCAGATGTAGACAGTAAGAATGCAAGGCTAGGCAGAAGATTGAGAGGGCCAAGGACTGTGTCAGACAGCAGTGGTCCAGGAAATTTCACACTGCTCAGGAACTGAGTGACTAAGAAGCCTGAAAGACTGTGCTTGCACAGGCCAGACACCCACATATCAACCAGAACTTCTCTGCAGGTTTATAATCCCTACTCATAGAGGAAAGGATAGGCAGAAATATGTTTGTATGTATTGCAGCTAATGGTTTAGACAGTGCCCTAAATAATCTTGCTAAATCCAAATTAAGGTGCTGGGTCTGTGAGGAATGAAGACAGAGATGAAAAAAATGCTGGAGAATCAATGTGTAAACCCTCAATAATTTTTGACATACATAGGTAAGGAAAGAAGAAAATAGAAGATGCACCTTAACAAAAGATAAGATTTTTTCAAACAGATGCATATATTATAAATAGAGGCTCTGTGGATAATATTAATGTAGAGTTCTATAAGTGTAAAAATTAAATGTTTCAATAAATCTTTTGGTTATATATAAAAAAAGTTGGAACTTTTCACAAATAGGAATAAAATTGAAATGTTCAGTTTAAAATTCTTATTATAAAATTCATTTAAAATGTTTGGATTGAGAAAGAGCTTGATGGGGCTTGATAACAGTGACACTTACCATAAGTGATTTTAGAGAAAGGAGTATTAAATTTACCATTTTGAAAAAAAAGTGCAGTTCATTGCCAGCATTCACTTAATTTTCAGCAATTACTACATGTTGTAAATGGAAAAACTGCTAACTGAAAAGAGAATGCTATAAAAAATTGTGCATTTTGCTTCCAAACACTATTAATATACTGGTTATATGATGATGATGATGATGATGATGATGATGATGATGATAATGGTGATGATACTAATAGTAATAGTAAGATATTTTATAGTCATCCTTGGGTAAGGTTAGGACTGTGATCCCTGTTATCGGGGGCACATGTTGCAGCTGCAGGTGTGCCAGGGAGTATTTGTGGGACAAACATGAAATTTTTAGAAATTTTCCCACTGGTAGATAGCATTACAGTGATGTACATGGAAAAGAAAGTGTTTTTTTATGAGAAATCATTTAGTTGTAATGACTAAACCCAAGCAGGATAATATTTAAAAAATTAGATCGAGTCAAGGACATTTCAAAATTATTTTCCACTATCAGTTTTTGAGGAGAGAAGTAAGACAAGATAGACCTATTAAACATACCTGCCGTCTAACTGACTTTTTGGGGGGATACTGGCGATCGAACTCATGACCTCACACTTGCCTGCATCTGACTTTTAAATTCATTTTTCATGTAATTTTTCAAAGCTTGCAAAATTATTTTGATCACTTACTATCCTTAAATTATATTTTGCTGCTGAAAATTTAATATGTAGTTATTATAATCAGACAGTAGTTTGATGCACTGCAAATGACTATGCTTTCAAAATATTATTTTTAAAGTCCTCTTTCAATGAGGCAGGAAATTCATGGATATACCTTGGATTGGAAAGTCCTTATCTTTATGGGAACAGAGGCACGATCATAAACAGAGCAAAGTGGATTGTGGAAGGAAACGGTAGAGAACGGAGTCCTTTCACATTCTCAGAGTGCAGTTAGAGTGTTCAGGAAGGAGCTGAGGATAGAGGTGTGGGCAGTGCTGGATTGTTCAATTGGCTGATAAGGTATATGATTAAGAAACCTGCAAAACAAAAATTATTTAAAAATTAATTTTGTATTTAAAATTTCAAAGTAAGTGTTTACTAGAAGTGAAGTTATAACTATTTGAGTATTAGCTTTGCTTTATGGCTTAATGATATCCTAGTTCTATATCACACAGATGTATTCCAACACCCTTTATCTTTTTCTAAGGGATTAGAAAAGTAATCACTATATTCATTGTTTAGTTTTTTGAATTATAGAAGGTGTCTTTGTTGAGAGCTGCTCACATAGATTTTTTATTCTCAAACCTTGTGTGACATAGCTTTGGGTGTGAATGTAGACAGGAGACAGGCTCTGGGATTTGGGCAGAAGCTCCTGACCATGCCAGAATTACCCACCTCTTTTTCTCACAAGCTGTCAGTAGACTAGCTCCTTGATACACTACCGCTGCCCTTGCTCTGTGCCAGAATCCAGGGGATAGGAAAGCATCAGGGTGTGGTTAGAAGACAACTGTCATAGATAACAGCACAATAGTTTGGTTCCAACACTTCACTGAAATTCTTTGAAACTATTTATTTAACAAACATTTTGGAAAAAAAATTACTCTTAAAATCTAAATCTCTGTCAGAACTGTGTAATACTGACCAGATTATAACTTTTTTTGGTCGTTATCTATTATGTTGTTAATTGGGATAGTGTTTGTTAATCTGATCATCCCTTCTTTCTTCCTCCTTGTCTTCCTCCTTGTCTCCCTCCCTTCTTCTCTCTCTCCCTCCCTTCTTCCCTCTCTCCCTCCCTTCTTCCTTTTTTTCCTTCCCTCATCCTCCCTTCTTCCCTTTGCCTCTCACTCCTTCCATACTTTTCTTCTTGCATTCTGATGAGATAATACATGTGAGAGTACTTTAAAAGTTTAAAATTTAGTACAGTATATAGCTGCAAATCATTAAGCAGGCTTACAGCTGTTGATGGCATATTATGTGGCAAGTACAGTGCTATGGCCTTTAGAAATTAATTAAACTTGCAAGTAGCCATCATGCCACTGCTACAGAGAATTCTTGGTAATCATCGAAGTAAAGGAATTTTTTTATGGTAAAAATAAAAATAGCAGAATTTAAAATTCAAACTCAGGTGTGTGACTTTAAGCAATCAGAAGGTAAATCAAAAGGATGTCA
This sequence comes from Hydrochoerus hydrochaeris, assembly GCA_004027455.1. Taxonomy (NCBI): domain Eukaryota; kingdom Metazoa; phylum Chordata; class Mammalia; order Rodentia; family Hydrochaeridae; genus Hydrochoerus; species Hydrochoerus hydrochaeris. The sequence goes on from PVLA01000119.1 coordinate 289,085, forward strand.
GCAGGATAGGGCTTCCTGTTCTGTTCTGAGTGAACATAATTATTACTCTTCTAATTCCTTAGAAAAAAGAACTAGGGGATCATTTTGAAAATGATGTGCCTTTTCCCTTACAATATTTGCATCACTGCAGTATCTCATCACTAGAACCTGAAGTTTTAATAATGATTATTAAATAGGTGTTGGGGATTGAGTACCTACATAGAGAAGTACATAATTTGAAAAAAAATTCAGATGATTTAAACAGACACTTCTATAAGTAAAAACTTACATGAATAAAGATTCTTTATTTTCCCTTTAATTAAAAAAATGGTTTTCTTGAAAATTTTAAGTTTTTAAAAATTCTAATTACTAAATAGCTATAGGGCTTATGTTTCAGAAGAAACTCAGGAAATTCATCTTGCAATGTCAATTCCAGAAAACAATGACCAGTCAGTTTTATAATGATTTTCAAAAGGAACTCATAGCAATGAGGACACAGCTGGTAAAAGTTATTGTCCCATCAAGATGACCCGGAAAGGGCTGCATCTGTCCAGACAAATACCTTCTTTAAAAGTTGAAGTTCCTTTGAGATCTTAGTTGCCAGACTATAAAGAGGCCTGGGACAAGTTGTTTGATTTGATACTAATTCAGCTGGGCAAGCCATAACCAACCATGTCACATCTAAATTTCTGGACACATTGCTCATCTTTCCTCTATGATTGGTCTCAGATTATAGTATTTCAAAATATTTCAGCATTAGCCCTCTTACTACGTCCAATGAGTGAAATTTCCAAACACGTAAAGATCAAGGATTCTTTAACTTGTAATATTCTTACACTCTTTTTCATATTTTTCTTCTGGATCCAGAGAAAATACATCTCTTTAATGATAAAACTGCTAATTGCTAGTTGAGTACCAGGTGGAGAGTTTTCATATTTTAGTACAAATTTGTTGAGTTTGAAGGAATTTCTTAATAATTGTGTTTGCCCATCCATGTGTGAGTTTGAAAGACACTAAGTCATGTACTCTTGTTAGGAATTTGAAAAATCACTTAAAAGTATTTCTTTGTAAATATCTTTTTCATTTTAAAATGTAACTTTTTCTGCCAATAAAAATCTTATTGTAAGTTTTAAAATACTTGGAAGTATTAAAATAGTATATACTTCAATAAAATATATTAGTAAAAGATACCAAGATAGCTTATTGGAAGTGCATAAAACCTATACATTCCATTTAAATTTTCATTTGTTTTTGTGAATTCTGTTTCATTTCTAGTAGTCAGTAATATATGGATGTTGGAAACAAATTTTACAATAAGCCAAATGTCTTTTAAAAAATTACTGATTAGTGAAAAGAATGAAAAGATCAATGATGGCACATGCCTGCAAATCCCAGCACTCTGAGAGGCTGAGGCAGGAGGATTGCAAGTTCAAACCTATCCTAGAACTAGGAATTTAGAGATATGTTGTCTCTAAACAGAAAATGATAAAAGGTCTAAGATGTAGGTCATTCAAAGTCCCTTCATAATTGGTGTCAGATTATAATACTATGTCCCCAGTACTGCAATACTGCCAGAAACCAAAACCACAACAAGGATTGAGAAGAAATTAATTATTCAAACTTTCACTTCATCAGATTGCTAGTCATTTTTTGTCCTTAAAAGATTGCACTTTCTGAGGCAAGCATGAAGTTATTCAATTTGCAAACTACAGTGGGTGTTTGAAGTACCTGAGTGTGTTGATGGGTTGTTGCAGTAGAGATGGAAATTGTTGTTGGGTTTGTTATTTTCAGTCTTTCTTCCTTGATAAATGTGTATGAGCTAGAGACTGAGTTGACAATGTTGAGGAGCTGAGATACTTTTATTAAAATAACAGTTTAAGCTCGATGTGGTGGTGCATACCTGTGGTCACAGTACTCTGGAAACTGAGGCAGGAGAATCACCACAAGTTATAGTCCAGCCTAGGCTATATAGTGAGTTCAAGGCTAGCCTGAACTACACACTGAAATCCTGTCTCAAAAAAACCAATAAATAAATTAATAATATAATAAAGTCAAATAGGAGCTTAGAAAAACATAATTTCAAGTTAATGTTTCAGTAGAATCAACTCAGTATCAAAATGTGTACCAATCATCTCTGTTGCCCTAAAAATGTTACTAAAAAGCATGTGGCTAGTTATCCTTCACATTTTGCTTTAGTTTATTTTCAGCTCTGTGAAGTTAATAAAATGACCCACCAGTGGCTTGTTTTATAAGGAAAAAAGGTACTATTTTAATCTTCAAATAAACAACAGCTTGCAGGGGTCATTCTTTTAAAATAGATGCTTCACTGGTTGCAATTATTAATCAGTTTCCTTCAGAAAATATATGAAATTAAATATTAAAGTACAGATCTAAACAGTTCTGCAGTCTCAGGGCTTCTGAGGGAATGATTTCCTTATTAGCATGAAATAGCTGACCTTCCTCAATCCAAACATAGAATCTGTGTGAATCTAAAATCCTTCATTTTGTCTCAGTTCCTCATAGGTTTCATTTACCGTGGAACACTTTATATCTCTTTTAATAGCACAGTTTTATTAGAAGTTCACTTGTCACCATACCATTATTAACTGCCAAACTAAAACATTGTTTATCAAAAGGATCTCACATAATGCTCAGTTTCTTCACTCAGCACACAATATTCATTTACCACCTTTCACACACCAAACACTGCTCTGTTTACTTGGAATTAGTGTACAGAGCAAAAGACCCTCCGCTCACAAAGCTTTCATTCTTGTGACAAATAAGCAGTAATAATCACGCATTCTAAGCACATTAGACAGTGATAAGTGCTATGGCAAAGACAAAATGTAGAGTAAGGAGAGAGATACATAGATGAGTGGGGTGTGGTGGGGAGAGTTGTAATTAAAAAAAAAAGATCTTTATGGAAGTGAGAAAATAAGAATTAGGCAAAGTTTTGAAGAAGGTGATGAACTTAGCAGGGAGAATACCTGAAAGAACATTCTAGGCCCTGGAAGAGCTATAGCAAAGACCCCAAAAGTAAAAGTACAAAGGACAGCAAGAGCCATTTGCCCGAATGAAGTGAGCATAGGTAGAGTAGCAGAAGATCAGAGAGGGCCACGAGGTGTATGGCCTGGTGCAGAGCAGGGGAAGGAATAGACAGGAAGGTAAATGGAAAGCTATTGTAAAGTTTGAGCGTAGAAATGATATCTGAAATGTTTGGATTCTGGATAGATACATTTTTAATTCACATGTAATATCATTTTCTGATGGTTAGAGTTGAGATCAGAAAGATAAAAACTTAAATGTGTTATTTATGGAAGCATAGACATCTTGGTGAGTAGTATCCATAGCAAATAGTAATAATGAATTAATGGTAAATGATAGCATCCATAGTATTGCCACGTGCTAGGTATGTCTTTGTTTTACATGTGCTAGTTCAGTGAATTTTCAAAGCTTCATCTTGGGAATAGATTATTGTTCACATTTTACAGAAGAAGCATGGGAAGCTCAGAAAATGAGTTCCTTGGTCAAGATGCCGTCGCTGAAAAGAGACAGATTTGGATTTAAATGCTAGCTTTTCCAGAATGTGTGCATAGCTTGCTATGGGTTGCGTACGGCAACAAAGATCATACCAAAGCCCAAAATAGGAAAAGGTAGCAAATACCTTTTATTTTAGAATGAATTTTCTTTTGCTTTTTACAAGAAGATAACAGACCTGAAAAGCATAGATAGTGCTGAAGAGGAGTGATTATATTGCTTCAGATAGGTTATCTCATATGGTAAGAACAAATGATTCTCTCTCGCCAAAAGTTTATTTCTCTTTGGTGTTACAAGGCCCTCAAGAGCCTACTACAACGTGCCTTCCTACCATCATCATTCTGGAACTCAGGCTGATGAAACGGTCTTTATCTGGGTCAGGTCTGTAATATAATTGATAAGAAGGAAAATGCATCAAACTATATGCTGCCTTTTAAAACTTCCACTAGGCAGAACATACCTGTCTATGTTCACTTTTTATTGGCCCGACTAAATGGTGTGACCATTCCTGAACTCAGCAGAGCTGTGCTATATACATATCCCACAGACAGGCTCCACAGAAGGAAATGAAATAGTTTATGAATAGATTCTAAACTACCACAGTGACACTGCCTTATTTTTAATCACCATTACATACTTCACAGCTGCTACTGTGTTGATGCAAAAAGATATAAAAACAAGACAGTTAATACCTGCATTGGAGTGAGATAATTTGTAACTTCTCTTTCCCGTTGGTACGTAGGTAGGGAACCCTTGGTTAGGGATTGATAGATAGTTTCCCTGGTATGACTATGGGAAAGTGAAAGAGGGGTTTCCTCTGGATTTTTCTCAGCTAGTGAATGACAAAGGCTCATTTCTTCTAAAAGGAAGTAAATATACTATACCTTACCATATTGGTAGAAAATGTCAACTTTACCCAGCTTTTACCCAATGTATCTCAAGAAGGGAGAGAATAAACAAGAATTTTAAAAGAGACTATTGTTTCAATATTGTATCTGCTTATATTAGAGAACACAAGCAACATCATAACATGTCAGTTTGCACATTTTGCTCTTAGTATGAGGGCCCCTTAATAAAGACCAGGCCTAAGGGGGCATGGATTTAGCTCAGTAGCATAAGTGCCTCCCTGGTGAGTGTGAGGTCCTGATTTTGATCCCTGGTACCCAAAAAACAAACCAAAATAGAAAAAAAAAGACCAAGCCTATGTATTAGCACTGTGTCTTTTCTATCTATTATAATTCTTGACAAATAGAAAATAACCCAGATTCACAAAATGATTAAATGAATGGATAACTCAAACTCAGAGAAATTCATTTAATCAATTTGTCCTGAAAGCCAGTGACATGCCAGTGATTTTGATAGTTTATTTTAACTCTTTGTGCATCTCTCTAAAAATCTTGAATGAATTAGCAGCATGGGCTCTGGAGGGTAAATGGCTGTTCCTGTATGACATAGAGGAGGTATCGTCTGTATGTCAGAAAATATGCTTGTTGGTATTATTTCATTTGCTCCTCAGGGAGGTTTGGGCATGGATTTTTTTATACCTTATTTTTAATTGAAAAAGTTATGTGTACTCGTATGCAAGCAAAACATGAGGTCTGAAAAATATATACCTTATAGAATGACTGCATTAAGCTAATTAATATATACATGTATATAACATTTATATATATGAAAATAACACATGTGCACATGGTTATTGCTTTTTGTGGCAGTAACACTTAAAAAGCTACTCTGAATGTTTTTTGTGAATACAATATATCATTATTAACTGCAGTTGTTACATTTTATAATAGCTCTCTTCAATATAGGAATAACTGAAGTTTTGTGCCTTTAGACTAATATTTCCTCAGTACTTTTTGGCTTTCCAATTTCTAGAACCACTGCTTTCCTCTCTGAAATTCAACATTTTTTAGATTCCATATGAGTGAAGTTATATGGTATTTGTTTTTCAGTGTGTGGTTCATTTTAGTCTACCAGGTTCATTCATGTCATTGCAAATATCAAAATTTTCTTCATTTTTTATACAACTGAGTAATATCCCATTGTGTGTGTGTGTGTGTGTGTATTGTAGATTCTTTATACATTTTCCATTGTTGAACATTTAGGTTGACTTCATTTTACCTGTTGTTAATAGTGCTGCAATAAACATGCAAGATACCTCTTTGACATACTAATTTCATTTTATTTAGTTAGAGTCCTAGTAGTGGGCTTGTATAATCTCTGGTATTGTTTTAGCTATAAAGTACAACATATTTTATATCTAAAACAGCAGAAATCTTGTTGAGATATAGAATATTTTTATGATATTCTTGTTGAGGTTAATTTATTCTTTATTTATTGAAGTACCTGTGTTGTTTAAAATTCTCCAGTGTCATAGGTCTTCACTGTAACTTTTCTTTATGTTCCCACTTCTCTGGCAGGTCTAGAATGTTGCAAATCAAATTGATCTAAAATGGAAAGTCATGGACTTTTCTCATGCACAGTTGAATTAAATTTCAATAGTACTATTGTTATTCCACAAAGAATATACAGGGTTATACTTTTTGTTTACTTTTTGTTTTTGTTCAGATTTACTTATTTATTTATTTATTGCAAAATAATTTAGTTCAATGCCAGGTAGGTTTATAGTTCATATCTATAATCCTAGCACTTGGGAGGCTGAAGCAGGAGGATCACTGTGAGTTTGAGGACATCCTGGGCTACAAAAGTGAATTCAAGGCCAGCCTGAATTGCATAATGAAAGCCTACCTTAAACACATACATACATACAAACACACACACACACACACACACACACACACAATTAGTTCAATATTTAGACCCTAAATTTTTGTTTTTGTTTTTGGTATTTTAAGATGAAAACATACCCATAAAATTTGGAATGATTTTTAATTTTTTCAAAGAAAAATGAGTCTTACTATATTGTAGCCCTATTATGTAACAACTCTCTTTTTTAATGTTTTTGAAATTATAATTCTAGAACTTTTGCACAGATAATCAGAACTATGGATAGAAATTTGTCTTTTTGTTTTTTTGCAGTGAACTTCTTTCTTATCAGATAGGTTTATTTTTTCCATAGAGGAACAAGACTGTTAAATTTAGCACTGTCAGATACTCCAGGAACAAAGCTCTCTGCTATGTCCCCAAAATGGAATAGCTGCCACCAACCTTTCAACCACAACTCTTTATGAACCTGGACTTTTTGGACTGAAGTTAGAAGTCTGTGAATTGAATTGCCTTTGTAAAGTTTTACTTCAGATTTGTGCCCTTAGCTTCCTTTCTCCTCAGGGATCCTTTAACTTCACTGGAATATTCTCTGCAAAATGATACTGTACTGTGACTTATGCCTGGTTCCTTGCAGAATTGTCTTTGTTGCCAGTGCTCTAAGGCTTTCTTCAGAGTCTAATTTATTATTAAATTCAGGTTAGAATTCATTTGATTTTTATAGTGATTATTTCTATCCTGGCATTTTCTTACTTGTTTTGCTTTTCTCTAATCTAGTGCTAGACTTTTTAATATAGCATTGGCTAAGTTCCTTTTTCCTCTATAAAGAAAGTAGAATTTAACAACTTGATCTTTTTACTGGCTGGAAAATAAAACCTGCACCTAGCTTCTGCTCTTTTTTTCTGTCTTTAATTGGCCCAGGGTAATCTGGAATATCCAAGGTACATCCAACATCTCACATTGGAAAGAAGGAAACTCTTTTATAAGAAGTGATTCATATGCAAGTCTGAAAAACTCTTTATTTCTTCCTTAGAACTGACTTAGCTTTAAAATTGTAGTAGTGATGAAGTTAATTGTTCTTCTGTGCAATGTCTGTGCAATTGTAAGGACAGACCTTCCAAACTTTTAAGACAAGTCTAACTACATTCCCAAACAGGGGAAAAAGTGGTCCTGAATATAAATCTTTGAATCTCAAAATATCTATTATCTTCATAATTTGAACACATAAAACCATAGGAAGAAAAAATTATAAATTTAAATTAAAATGTTAGCTTAAAAATAAAACATCTTGTTTTTTTCCTTTTAAAATTTTTCTTCCTTTCTTGCTTGCTTTCATTTATTTTTTCACTCATTTGTTTGAAATGAGTACCAACTTTGAGCTCAGAAAAATACCATGTGAAATTTACTGACAAGTCTTCCTAACTACTACTGAAGTTAATGCAATTCTCCTCAAATCAAACAGTTTTGAAGATTGTTCTGTCTCTATTATAAATATTTCAAAGATTTTATATTGTATAACAAATACAGACAGTAAATGTGTATTCTGTAGTTCTATATTTTCTGGCTGTTTAACAAACCTAGGCAAATAAACAGTTGAAATAGTTCATTTTACTATTAGCTTTTTTATTTTAAAAATATTTTCATAATTAGCATAATTTTTTGAAAGTGAAAATTGAACAGTTTAGTTTGCTGCTCAGAATTTCCTTTTCCTAATAGATTTTACTCTTTTCGATGTTAAACATGGCTTGCCTTTTTTTTTTTTTTCCTTTTGAGACAGGGTCTCCTTATGAGGTTTAGCAGGCCTTGGGCTCACTTTGTAGCTCAGGCTGGTCTCTAATTTGCAAGGATCCTCCTACCTCCGCCTCCTGAGTGCTGGGATTACAGGAGTGCGCCACCATACCCAGTTTATAACTTGCCATTTTTATGTTGGTATTCCATTATATTTGATTATATGTAATTTTATTCTTATACACATGATAATCATATGGTTTTAACATTTTTTGTTCTAATGCTTACTGAAATGTTGACCCCATAGTAAATATTTGAGTCCTGAATGTTGAACAAATTTTATAGGGAACAAGAACATGTATATTTGTAACCAATTAGATATATTTTCAGTGGCTTTTAAAAATTCTTAATTGACATACTTCTTTTGTCATACTGCCTCCCAGTGTAGATTTGTGCTGATGTCTGATGAGCTACTTATATTTACTACGATTAGTTTTTTAAACCATTTCTTGCCACATTACTGCATGTTCCTCCCTATGAGTTTCTCTGCCTTGCCTTATGTCAGTTTCACCTTTCAAATTGCCAACAAGTTAAGCTTCTTAACTTAGATGTTAAGAGACTTTTTTTTCATGATTTCTCATTGATTTTCAGATGAAATTCAGAATTTTAAAGGGCAACTTACATCTTTTCTCATATGGCTCTGCCTTTCTTTTTAGTCTCATAGTCCATATAGCATGCTCTAAGTTAGTAAATGTCTTTTTCTCAAACACACTTTATCTTTGTGTTTTTCTGCACTTTTGTCTCACTATATGTTTTCTTTCTGTGTATGCATGGTTTCCTTTACCCTGAATTGGTCTGCTACGTTTTAATAATTCTTTCAGATGTATATCTGATATTATTCTGATACACTTCACCAATGTTCCTCTATTCAGGCCAAATAATTAATTTATCTCAGTTTTTACAGAGCCCCTAGCTCTTCCTCACAAAAGATCTTCGCATTTGTCTGTTTCATAATCAGCTTTCTCATGAGGCACCTTTAAAATAGCGGTCACTTGCTTGCTTCATGTCCAGTAGTTGGCTGGTGCCAGGAGTACCACGGTTCATAATATGTGGCTTGATTTTTTTCATTTTTGTTGTTGTTGATTAATGAGTATTATGCAACCACTAAGTTAAAATCCCTAGAGTATCTTAGACTATGGAGTTTATGATTTGTGTAACTGTTATTTGTTTCTGGAGGAACATATGTTTTTGAAGGTATAAGTAAAAGTGATGTATTTTCCTTCACAAAATACTATCACAAACAGCAGTTTAGGAAATTATTACCTGGGGGCTTCTGTTTATGCCACTTCTAACCAAGAGATACTTTGAAGTTTAGTTTCCTCTCTCTTGCCTATGTGTAAGTGCCAGGTGGCAAAAAGCTTATTACAAACTATGCAAAGACATTTTAGATCAAAGAATCATTGTTCAGTCCTATTTCTTGTCAGCTTAAATGTACCGTAACAGTGGAGATATGCTTTTTCAATATCCTACTTGAATTTATATCAAGGCTTGATAACTAAACTGTCAAAAATCCTAAATTCATCAGAGAGTGCATTATTTTCACGTAGATAAAATGATATGGGTCTCTATTCTATTACATGATTTGTCATCATAATATGACAGTTAAAGCTAATGAACCATTCTCTGGCATTTGAAAATCCAGTTAACAGAGCATTTTCTTTACGAAGCTCAAGTTTATAAATGAATTAAGTCTATTTGTGTGGGTGTTATGATGATCATGGAATTATTCCTCAACATTAAAAAATACCTCCTTTCTACCTCCAATTAAGTTGGTGTGACCTATAAAAAGAAACAAGCAATATTCATTTAATCAAAATTAGATGTGCAGGGCTTTGAGGGAAAAATAATCCTACAGGGAATATTAGTTGTCATACCAAATGTTTATTATTGAAATTTGAGTTGGATATGGGACTTCACAATGAAGGGTTTTTTGTTTTTTCCTTTGACTGCCAGCCCTATTCTGTTATAGATACTATCATACACTTGATGTTCATTCATGTTCAATATCCTTTTCTTGTCTCTCAATCAAGAAACTATTGAAAAATATTTTCAAAAATCCCAGTGACTCTTTATCCAAACTTTGCCCACTGTGTTGAAATGCAATTGAATTTTAGATTAATTCCAATTAGCATGAGGAGAGCTCTGTTTGGTGCAGGAAAGGTCACTCTTAAGCACTATAAACTAACAATTCAGTTACAAGTTGGCAATCCTTGTAGGTATTCTAGGCAAGTTTTAAATGACTGATTGCAGCTTTTCGTTGCCTTATTAAGATAAAAATTTATTGAAAATCTTCAGATATATTCACTTACTCATAGTTGATTTCCCCTATGTTTTTAAGACATTTTTATTTAAAAATAAGTTATTTATATAATATAAATATAAAATAATATATAGCATGAATATGTGTATTTTACTATGTATAATAATATATGATTAAAAAAGAAAACTGTAACTATAAAATAGAAAAATACATGTGTCTTCCATTAGAATTTCTAGACCTAATGCACCATTTTGAAATGCTGAAATGACTGGTGACACTCAGTTTTAGCTACTGCCTTTTAATTCTTTTATTTCTTTTCATTCGTTAATTCTACATTTCACTAGTCAGGAAAAACTTAGGCTCAATCAATTTTATCTCAACTGGATGCTAAAATGACTACATTTAAAAAATGACTTATGATAAATTCTTCAAATTCTATGACTCACTGCATTTTTTCAGCTGTTTCTGGTATTGTATTGGCAGAATCTGTAGCTCAGGGTATTTCACTTATGAAGGAGGTGTTTTTAGTGAATGAATTCTCCTTGCTCAGTGTCTTTTAATGGTCTGACTTAAGTTGAAGTTAAGATGTTTTCAAATTAGAATTTTTGCTTGGTGTGATGTGTTGAAACAAGTGCGACAATTAATGTATGAAGAACGGGGGTCACATTCTGTCTCAGCCACCTATCAGCTGTTTGATTTGGGATATGTCACTTCTGTAAAAAATTACTTTAGTTCTCCTTAAAAAAGTAATGATGCTGACTTTACTGCTAACGGATCAAGGAAGTGGAGGGTATGCATTTAATTTTAAAACAAATTATGACATCTAGCTGATGCATTAACCTAAGATTATTTCAGTCTTTTTCCTACAATGTAGAAAAATATAGGCAGACAAGCCAAACAGCTGGAAAAAGTAGTAGATGCCTCAGATTTCATAGTCAGAAAAAGTTTATATGGGATTGTTAAAATTTTATTCCCTCTCCCCGTTTGTAAAAATACATTCTAGATGCCCACCTCAATGTGACAGCGTTTTTAAACTGACTCTGGATGTAATTGTCCTTTGTTCTATCCCTTACCTCAAGAGAGGGAAAAGAACAGGCAACGTTAAGGTAATAGTTGCTGGAATCAGAGAGCTAAGTTGGCACTCATGATAACACTAGGATACTGGAACTACCTCTTATCTTTTATTTTTTCATTTTGTATTTCAGAGTTCTTTTAAATGGTGCATACTTCAGGATCCTGTTAAGTTTTATCACATTTCCATGGCTTTATGTATGCCATCCTTCTGCCCAATTCATTTATTTATTCTCTTTACATAGAATAGCTCTGTACAAACCTTAATTTGATTTTGGATATATAATGTCCTCATAAATGCCTTCTAGGACACAGCCATCCAGCTTATGTGTCCCCCTTTTCATGCTCACACTATGTAATGTGGCCCTATTGAAGCAATTTAATAATCGGTTCATAATTTTGTTTATTTATTCTAATTAGGAAGTCCTAAAATCTTAGGTGTAGCATTACTTTTCTCAGTAGCAAATGACTCATGTCTTCTACTTTATCTAAACTGTGTCCTTTTAGAGGAAAAAAATGATTCATAGGAATTGCTGCATACTTAAAAATGACTAAACAGAGGAAACTCTTAAGACTGATATTGCAGACAAAGAAAAAAAAGAATTAGTATGTCCTTGTCTACGTGGAAAGATTAATTTTATACATATACACACTTAAATATAGTAACTTAAAATTTTAAAATATTATGTGATATCTTAAATTTACCATACTGTCACCACATACTATGAGTAACATCTTGAGGGACAAAAAGATGACTGACTTATTCAAGTGATATAATAAAAATATTATATTCTTTCTTTCAGTATATACTGAGTTTGACAGATATTTGGTATGCTGATTTTTAACCCAGAAATCTCCCCTGATTCAGCAGAAGTCCCAACTCCACCAATAGAATGTTTTATTAACATTAGGAATACAATATACAGAATTTCCTCAGTGGCCTGCATATTTTACCCAGTGATTACTAACACAGGATTTATAAGTAAATTCTTAAGTGAATACAATAAATATAAAAATATCATCTGTTAACTGTACAAGGTATTTGTCACAGTGGATATTATTAATACAGTACAACTTTATGTAAAGTGGATTCACAAAACTTATTCTTTTCTGGATTACCTAGCCATATAAATCTTTAGGGACACTTTCTGCTTTCAACATAATTTAAAAGTTCGTTGTTAATTAAGAGTTCAAAAATACCAACATCCCAAAGGTGTTTGGCTAGAATAGTAGGCTTTTTGTTTGAGTCTTTTTTTAAAGATAGATCCATAGATTGAAACTGTTTTAAAGACTCACAGGGTGATAAAATCTTCGTTATAATATTACCTTTCTGAGTAGCAAATGGCTCATGTCTTCTACTTTAATCTATACTGGAAATTTATATTCCAGTTTAAGATAAGAAATCATTTGTAACTGAAAATACAATAAAACTGAAATAAGTGGCCAAAAATTTTAATAGTTATTTAAAGGCAGACAAATCTCCACCCATGCAAATTTTTTATATTAGAAATGTTTAATGTGATTTTTTCTAAGTTAACTCTTTATAAGAAATGAAATAATTCCGTCACACAGCATACATCTGGAGGTTCAGACTGTATTTTTTATAAATCATAGGAATTTTATTCTTGATAATATAATTAATATAAATTTGAAAATACCACTGATAATATTTTGGTTTTTGGCATGCAACCATGGAAAAAGTACTTCATGCATATGTAATAACATATGTCAGGGAAGTAGAAATGATTACTGAATTATTATTGATGTTACTTGGTTGATGGTATGATGGCACAGAAAAATTAACATATTGTGCTTAAAGCCATAACTGTTCAATTTGATTTTAAATTTTATCTCCCCAGTTTTTTTTGCCTGTTGACTATTCTGCCTTTTGAAATATTTAAATTAATTTATTTCAATAAAATGAAATGTACACAAACATTTGCAAGGAAATTTCATATTTGCCTTTTTTTTCATTAATTCTTACACTCTCCACCCACATAAACTCATTTATGTTTATGACCCAGCAAAATGTTTTGATTCTTAGCCCTCCCTGTACAGTATAATGAAACTAGGTTTTATGAAGATCTCTAGTTAGTCATCTGGAAGTAATGTTCTGCCTAACCTAAGTGGCAGCTGTCTAAGAAGAAGCAGGGGATACCTCCACTCAAGGACCCAGCATCACTCTGATGACTCTTGTCCATACTGTGGAGTCACGAAGTCCAGGTGGTTTGAATCACTGGGTCATCATGTATAGAATAGCTGCCCTAGAGCTTCATAGACATAAAATATACTGTATTTCAATGAAATATATATCATGTTGATGCTGATAATATTCTTTCCTGTGACACTGAGATTTGGGACTTATTTATTACAGCAGCATAAGCTACTCTAGCTAGACTTATACACCATATGTTTCCTGAAGGAAATTTGACTTATGCAATAAAGTGAAGTAAGTGAAATAAGTACATTGAATATGTAAAAGAATTTAAAAGAAAATAAACTTAGAGTATTTGTTATAAACTAGTTCTAATTGTAGACAATTTTCAGGAATATCAGCTATATAAAGAAGAGACAGTAATGTTCGTAAATGTTTTATATGGGAATATAAAATCTTCCTCAAATTGACTTATTAATGTAATCATTAATAATACTAGAAATAGAACCAATGTCTACTGCTTTCATATGAATACTTATGTACTGTAGAATGTCCATTCATCTATATCTTTCCTCTTCCTATTTTTAAAGACAGCCTTTATTCTGAAGCAAGAAGGGTCTCTAGGTTAAGGAATGTGTAGGGTTATGAATTAGAGCTAGCAAGTTAAAATCTACAGTGGTTTCTGTTACAGCACGAAGTCCTAAGTGGTGTGATCTTGGGAAATGACAAAAATAAAATATATAACAATTGAAATAGTCAACTTCATAACTAATCCATTTTATAGATACATTATTTAATGAACTTCACTTTTTATATGTAATGGTGTCTTTTTGTGTGTAGTTCAGTTTTAGACATTTACTATGATGTTAAATATTTTTGCAAAGAATATATCCAATAGATATTTACTACACAGGGAAAAATCACAGTCATAATACAGTATATAGAAAACTCTGATCTAAAAGGGTAAGTCCTTTCTTCAAAGCTAAACTGAGACATATATATATATAAATAGGATGAGAAATTTAAATTAACATGCTGATGTGTTATAAAATTTGTTTAGAATTAGATTATTACCTCAAAAGCTTTGGTAACCTTCCAAACATATTAATTTAAACAATTTTAAATTGACTAAGTGGATTTTTTGTTTTGTTTTTTTGATATCAGGGTTCAAACTCATGACTTCGTGCTTGCCACGCAGGGGTTTAAGCCACTGAGCTATAATCCCGGCCCCTACAAAGTGGTTTTTTTAAGGAGTTATCAAAAGCACCACAGAGTTAGTTTTTGAAAAGATTCAAAGATGTGAAAAAGTATTCAAACATATTGCTACAGAAATTAGTAAAAAGAATATTACATATAATTCTTACCATATAAAATAGCTTATGCTGAAATTGCAATTTTGCTTAAAGGAAGTATTGATTGTAAGATGATAGAAAATAAAAATATGATAAATTTAATGTGTGGCTACAGCCTGCCAAATACTTTATTACCTTTTAGTTTGATATAATATGAAGGATGAATGATAGTGTTTTTGATGCTAAAAAAAAGTTTATTAGTCGTTGTAATACATAGGAATGTCATTTATACTGTTAGTTATATTTGCAGAAGATTCTGTTATCCTCAGATAAAATCTCCCAATGCTAGTCAAAAATATAGGTAAAAATTATAAAGAAATGTCAGCATTCTGAGAAAAAAAGTACATTTGATATTTCATCTTACATTCCTAATCATTTCAATACTATCTACACCTAGGTGCAAACAATGTTTATTATGTACTTTTAAGCAATGGGAACTTGTAACTATTCAAAACTCTTATAGAGGGGATAAAAAGTTTTTAGGGAATACTAGTAGTCTTTCATAACTTTGTTTGCTCTTTCTCCTTTATAAGCAAAAGTATTTGCATGTATGCAACTTTTAAAGCATAGATCTTGTCATTTTATAATGGGTTTATTGAAGGCAGGAATTCCTTATGTGTTTCTGCATATCTCATGCTGAGGTCAATGACTGGCCAAAAAAAGTAAGTAATCCAGGTAACTAGTGAATATTGTTTGAATGGATGATTTCTCCAACTTTGCAAACATTCAGAGCATCACTAGTCAAGGATTTGGAGAAGTCCATAGAATATTAACAAAAATTACTAAATAAATGGGTGGTTGATGGTGGCAAATTTAATTTCTAATTTGGCATAAGAAAAAGGTTACTCAGTTTTTCTTAGCTCTTGGCCAGTAAATCAACCATCAAAGCCAATAACTTATGGAGAAATACAAGATCACACACATTCACATATTGGGGGGAGGGTGGGGGTGGAAATCTAAAGAAGGTCATGTTTTCATTTGTACATCCTTTAATGTTTTAGAAATAACTATGGAGCTTACCCCATCCAAGATAACATAACATTGAAGGTTTTCAGAAAAGAAAAATGTTCTTGATCTACAAAGTTTTGTCTGTCAGCTAACAGTATTTTTGTGTGATTTCCTTTTTCTTTACAATTATAGCTCAATTGGCTTATGTGCTGTTTTCAGTTGCTCTGCATTGAGCTATTTTCATTCCAGCACACAGTTATTTTCAGTTTCAACTGGAAATGATTGTAGTGACCACCTGATGTTGCTGACTCTTTCTGGCCTTCTTTGTATTCTAAGATTGAACACACATTATTTTTGGCATGACACCCTTTTGTATTGATTCTAAGAATTCTGTTCAAGCTCCCTTTTTCTGTCTAACCTCAGGAGTCTGTAAGGATGAAAGAGCCATTAAAATGTAAGTTCAATGGTAGGACAAGCATTTGTACATTGTTAATATCAGAAGCCATTGAAATATGGTTTTAACTTGGAAGAAAACACTAAAATCTTGGAGGATAGAGGACAATTTCTCTAGAATGAAAATTAGATTCATTATATATATATATATATTCCACATCATTTTTTGAGTTTCACAGTCAGTGGTCTGTTTTATATGATCATGTGCACTTGGTACATCACAAGGTTAATACTTTCACTTGCTGAAAAGTTTGTCCTCTTACTTTTTAACACCTTTTTTTATTAAGTTTATTGGTGTACTTTACATATGCAAAATAATCACTTTCTTCCTAAGGACTTTGTACCTCTATGTGACTTATCTTCCTTATATTTCCATTCCCTTATCTTCCCTTCAGTCCCTCTTCTCCTCATTTACAAAAACTTTGTTTCCATTTCTCCCTCTTTTCTCTTTTTTAACCCATCCTTTTCCTCATTCCTTCTTAGTTCCCCTTCCCAATTGAGCATTTTCTTCCTAGTTCATAATATCTAGTGTACATGCTGGTCCTTATTTACATTTTTAGTTTCTCACACCAGAGAAACAATGTGATGTTTATACATTTTTATTTGTTTCACATAAGAGTATGGTCTCAAGGTCAATCCATTTACCTGTAAATGTCTCCAGTTTCCCCTTATTTATGGCTGAGTAGTACTCCATTGTATTAAAAAAAAACACAACTTTTTTATCCATTCATCAGTCAGTGAGCATTTGTGCTGTTGCCAAGATTTAGCTGTTGCAAACTGTGCCACTATAAACATGGACACACATACATTGCTGTGGAAAGATGTTTTTAATTCATTCAGGAAGACACCAAGAAGATGAATAGCTAGATTGAATGGATTTGATCTAGTTTTAGTTTTTTGAGGAATCTCCACACTGATTTCCACAGTTGTTGCTGATTGGTTATCAAAAATCCCAACAAATATCTGAAATTATGCAGTAGGGCAAAATATAGACACAATAATCTTTATGTGGCCTATGCTGCAAGATGCACTTGTTAAATTCAAAATAGTCTATACTTTTGCATTTATTTTATATTTCAAGTTGCTAAAAATGTACTTCATTTTATTACATACATTATGTTTTGATAGATATATGTTTTGATAATATGCATTCAAATATATTGCACACACACACACATATATATATATATATATATATATATATATATATATGAAATGATTACTACTCTCAAATGACAATCACATACCCATGATCTCACATAGTTTTTATGTTTTAATGTGTGGTACAAGTGTCCAAAATCTTTTTTTAGCAAATGCAATATTATATAAAATATAATAGTATTATGTCTAGTCTTCATTCTCTATATTTGTTCTATGAGCTGATTTATCCTTCATAACTGAAATTTGTCTTCTAAACCACATCTCAACATTTATGTTCTACCCTGCCCCTGGTAATTATCTTTCTGAACTACTTCTATATATTTAGCTTTTTTTAAAATTGTTTGTTTGATGGGATTTTTAAAGATACCATAAACAATAGTTCTTTATATCAAGTTGCTAATTTAACCTATAAAGTTAATCTGATTTTTATTGGCTTTGCAGTTTTATTGTATTTAAATTATAGCATTTCAGTTATTTTAGATTTTAGCAATTTTAAGCATAAGTGGTGCTTACTATATGAAATGTATTTAAATATAGCTAAGAAATATAGAAAGAGTTAAAGTTTATCCTGGGTTTGTTAAAGATTCTTTAAAATATTTTTTGTAGTGCTTTGAACATTTCTCAAATTTCAATTAAGAAATAAAGTCATGAGAAATTTTCTTGGCCAGGTATTTAGAGAGAGATAGTTTGTACATTTTTACCCACTGTAAATTTATGTCCATGGTTCTTATTGAGTTAATGAATGGAAGTAATTATTTCCTCTTAGAAATTTTAAGTTTTCCTTAATTAATGAGGGATAAATGATGTTAGTAAATTTTCAAATACTTTAATTTTTCTTTATTTGGTTTCATAAGTATGTATTACATTAATGCAGACTAATGAAAATGTAAAAATAAATAAAGCACACTCATAGTTTCAAAAATAATATGCCCCCTATTAACTGGAATAAATTTTGATGATTTTAATGATGATGGTAACAATGGTAATTTTTCATCTCCAGTATCTATGTTAATCCCCATAGTAGCTTCACGAAAGAGGTATAATTATTGTGTTTGTATTACAAATGAAAATACAAGTCTTGAAGAGTTGAGATACTTGACCTATAGTCACACATTTCTTGCATAGTGGAGAAACTAGATAAAATTCAATTTAATATTAATAGTTTATACTTCCTCTCAAAAAGTTATATTAAAAAATTATAATGTTTAATATATGTACATAAATACTATATATGAGTCCATAAAAGTGGTTATGATTTTAGTTTTTTCATTTTATTATCAATAAGTAAGTACATGTTTTTACCTATAAAGTATTAGAAATGTATACTGTATATCATTTATTTTTTTCTGTACATCATTTATTATTACCAGGTTGATTCATATCTTAAATTTGTGTTGGTTTTAAGTAAAAAATGTTTCATCTTTGTGAATCCAGATATATAAGCTGAGTATCAAAAATTTAGCAGCCAATGTTTACTTTCTGTTACCTGGCTTTGAAGTCCTGTAATGCTTTCATTCTATTGATTGGTTTTATACTATTTTGTTATGTTTGATGTTATTGTGTGTGAAGGTATGGTAAACTACTTCGAAGAAAACAAGAAACGTGGTAGCCACTGCTGATATACTTTTGTTTTGTTGTGAAGTCCTATGTTACTTACATTGTTCTATTCTGATTTGCTTTGTTTTGTTTTGCTTTGTTTTATTTTGTTTTATTCTCTTTAAAAAAATAAAAATTTAGTTATACAAACAAAAAGTTTTAAAAGAAAACATATTTAACAGAATATTCTTTTTATATAAGAATAAAAACTTAAATCTTGCTCAGTGTCATCCATACTAATAGTTTTAAGATTCAATTTTGGAATTTCATTAGTGATTATGGCCCTGCTATATTGTTCTATATAGTATTTGTATGAAAAACATTTATCATTACAAAATTTGAATTAATGGTATAGATCTTCTTTACTTACTGGAGTGATTATATTGGTGTTCCAGAATTGTTCTACTAGAACTCTCATTAGCCACCTTTATTCCTGCCATGTTTGTGTCATCAGCTCCTATGCACAGAGCTGAAGATTTTATTTTAAAAATCTGATTAAAGCATATACTTCAAATGCTAAAACTGGCAAATGCAATATCACAGAATTTAGGACCACTTCACTAATGCTAAACAATTTCTAGTCTCTCTTGTGCAGGTCATCATGTACTTATTCTATATGGTTTTCCATTTATTCTTCAAAACATATGAAGAGAATGTTTAATAAAGTGTAAGAAATGCAAGCTTTACTTTAACAGTTTTAATTTCTTTTCTTGTTTTTTTCACTCTCCAAATACCTTTCAGTCTCCCTTTTGAACTAATCCTTTTGAGTTCATTTTCCAACCTGTATCACTACCGCACCTTGAGAAAATTTTGAATATCTGTGAACCTTAATCTACATATATTTTTAAAAGTAGGAATAATTGTATATAGCTGTCAAACTTGTTGGTTAGAATGTATGTTGTCTAGCATCATATTCAAAGATAGTACTACTTGCTTTTTCTCTTTTATTATTACTAAAAAATAATGCAATATTATTTCCCCTCAACTCTTAATCTTAGATTCTTTAGAAAGAGTATTTCTTATTATCTTCTAGAATAGAAACTTTTCATTATCTTTAGCGTGTGAAATATATGTAACTGTTTAAAAGTTTTGAAGAAATTTGCAATATTACATGTACTCTCTTCCCTCTTTATCTTATTCTAGCATATCTTGATAAGATTTGGCTTAAGAACTTTCATTTTGTGCTATCTGATTATACAGTGAATGAAGCTTTTAGATTTGAAAATTTCAGGTTAATTACTACACTTTTGTTTTAGTTCCTCAGCTACTTACAGATTGTTTCACATAAGAATTACTCATGGAAATATGTCCACATATCACCATCAAGTTTATATTATTGATACTTTCTTTTTTCCCCTTTGGTACGAGGGATTGAACTCACGAACTCATGCTTGCCAGGCAGGCGCTTATACTGCTAAGCTAAATCCCTGGTCAGTTGATACTTTCTTATGTATAACTTCCCAAACATATATGTGCTGGGTATTTAGCCATGAAAAAAATTGACTTGGACAATTTCTAGTTTTGCCTATCAATGGAGTAACATTATTTCTGAAATAATACGGCTGTGTTTTCTGTTTTGTTGAAGTTTTCAGTGTATGGTAAACTCAAAGAATATTCCACATTCTTTAGCAGTTTTACATTGCACATAGTGCACATATTTGGAATAGTTTTCAGTAACTTTTCTAATATTTAATTTCATAGTCAATCTAACTCAGTGTAAGTAAATGTTAACTAGATGAGTAGTTCTAATTCTTTGATTTTCTATTTCATTTTCAAGGTAGAAACATTAATATTGGCTTGGAGCTTTGAAGTAATTTTTTCAACAACATAGAAATTGTAGTTTTTTTCTTCCTCACTCAATTTTGTGCTGTCACACAAGTAAACTGCTTATGTTACCTGAGGCTACACTTATAACTTCCAACAGAGCAAATTTTAGCAGTTGAGCTATATATTGAAATAAATAAATTATACAAATTAATAGCTAAACTTCCAAATAAAGTCAGGTTAATAGATTAAAGGCTAGGTGACCACATGCTGGAAATTACTTGTATAATTTGATCTATGTAGATAGCCAACTTGCTCATTATCAAACCCAATATTCATGCTTTGACCTAAAGCATGACTTATATTTTAACCTTCGTAATAAGAACTTATTTCATTGTTAATTTTTCCTTGGTATATTAGTCAAATTATGTGAATTTAATTTTTTCTCTGGGTTTGTATATTTAGTTGGATTGATTATTTGTGAGTTCCTATTAAGATCAGGAAACAGTATGATTTACAGCCAGCTCAATTAGAGGGTAAGTGTGCAGTACTGAGTTTAATTTAGCTTTTATGTGCATATGTGAATATGTGTGTCTGAACTTAATACTTACATGAGTTCTGTATGTTTAGCACAGTGTGAGGCATTTGTCAGAGGAAGACATCACTTCAAAAACAACAGTCTCCAGGTTCATGTTTTCTGTTCCATAGAACATTGTGACCACATACAGCAGCCCAAGAATTATGGTTTTTGTTGTTATTTTTTGTATGACAGTTGTCTTACTTTACTGTCCATTTTATCACTATTTAGCACATCTTTCTGGGCTTGGAGAAGGTACCATATTTAATTATTTTCCATTTTCTGGAAGTTAATCTTCCTGAGTTGTTCATGAATTGCTTATCTGATTTTCTTTCTTAGGTTATCCATATGTTCCTAGGGATGAAGGTACTATATCTTCCTTGTAGGATAAATTATGAAGTATTGCTTATTACCTCTGTATTAGAATAAAAAAGATTATATATCAGTCAGCAAGAGTGCTCATTTTAACAACTAATATAAGGAAAATTTAGCTCAGTTTGGTGTTTTCTTATTAAGCCCATTCACCGAAGTAGAAAGTATTATTTTAATAACATGCTGAAGAATATTACTGCAGACACTGGAAAGTGCTCCTCAATTTCTTCAAAGTATGCTAATTGAAAATTAAACATTTTAATATTTTAACTT
Organism: Hydrochoerus hydrochaeris; assembly: GCA_004027455.1. Taxonomy (NCBI): domain Eukaryota; kingdom Metazoa; phylum Chordata; class Mammalia; order Rodentia; family Hydrochaeridae; genus Hydrochoerus; species Hydrochoerus hydrochaeris. The sequence continues at coordinate 311,098 of PVLA01000119.1, forward strand.
TTATCATAGTTACTTGTTGATTGATATAGAATTTCCATGAAAAGCATCAGTAGGTATATATTCAGGTGATACATTTATCATTTCTATTAGATGTTTGTAATTGAGTAGTCATAATCTGCTACTAATTTGTATTTTTAAGGATTTTAAGGAAGTATAAAGTACTCTCTCTGGCTATATATATATATATATATATATATATATAACAAGGTAGTTTACAGAGAAATGCAAATCTAGATATAGAAAATAAAATATAGTCTTTAAAAATACATTTAAATTGGCAAAATATTATTAAGAATGGACTAACCATTGATTTCAGTATGTGAGATAGTTATATTACTAAACTGAGTTTTAAAATCTCTGTTCACACAAGGAAAACTAATTGGCAGAGAAAAGACATCGTGTAGATGATTTAATAGTCTTTTCAAATTATCTTGACAGTTGATGCACCTCTCAAAGTCCTTGGTGTATTTTAAGCAGTAAAGAAAAAGTTATTCACTATTTAATTGATGCTTATAGGGATTATCATGATAGTTCAAATCAGTGTTGTATTTATTGTTGCTTATTATCCTTTCAAATTTTTTGATTTCTTTACTTCCCTGCTAAAATTGTAAACCATACATCCAACTTTCTGTTTTTCCACCCATCTGTCCATCCATCCATCCATACATCCATCCATCCAAGTAAGCCAATCTACCTACCAACCAACCAATTAACCAACTAACCAATAACCAGTCATCTAACTCTCATAGTTTAAGCAAACAAACAAACATAGAAAAATATGCTATGGCAAATAAAAACATTCCTTAATTCTTGATAAAATAGGATGAAATGAAAATCCATAAGTATACCTTTGCCTGTAGTTCTTAACATCAAGCTAAAATCAGACACAAAGGACTCGTTCCTCTTACCATTGAACCTATCTTTTGTACAGTTTCTGTTCCAGGCCTTGGGATGGATGTCGGAGATAAAAAAATTCACTAATCTATCATTTCAGCTTTGTACCTTTGCAGAATACACAGTATTCATCTAAAAACAGATTCATTACTATAGAATGGCTTCAAGAGATATCTGAAAGTGTTGTCAGAGAGGGTGAATTAGAAAATTAGTAAAGGCTTCATACAAAGGGTAATATTTAAGCTAGCTATAGTAGTGTGAGTAGGAGTTTATCAAAATGCAGAGATACACAATAAAAAAGAAAAGGTAGTTTGACTGTTTGGTTTGTTTCTAATGAAATGGAGATAGTAGGCTGAGTGTGTTTTGGACCTACCTTGTAGATATAGAGTAGCCTATAGCTGGGGAAGAAGTTGGTAATTACTAAGAAATTAGTACTTTGTGAAAAATGTGAGAAAATAGCTTTTTAAATAAGATAGTGTGATAGTTGAAAAAAAGAATAGACAATGCAAAGAAACACATAAGAAACTGATAATAAAGCAATACAGGAATTCTAGAGGCCATATGATACATGTGGCAAAAATGGAGAGAAGCTAAGATACCAACTGAATGTTCTGGTTAAAAGTGAGGGAGGAACGAAAAAGTCTGAGAAAAGAAATTACATTATAAAATAAGCTTATTTCCCAATTCATTGCCAGTGCTGTTATACTGCCCTCCTCTCAGTCTTGGTAAGAAGGGATCCTAGAGACCAGAGAGGACCAGTGCATGCCCTGAATTGACAGACCACAATTTGGAAAGATATAGATCTGTGATCCTCTTTCTGTTATCATCTCAGATTCATTGACAAACTTTATATAAGTCAGGCTGTCATTATAATGAAGTCAAGAGTGCTTACCAGGTATGTGCAGGCTCTGAGTTCTATTCCCAGCATGGAAAAATCAAATCAAAACAAAACCAAATACAAAGTATAAAACAAAACAAAAGCCAACCTGTTACTTGATGTCAGTGTTCTTATAGATGCTTGTCTAGGAACAGATTTCATGTATTCATCAACAGATTTTCCATGTCATTTTTGGTACTAAATAACTGAAGACCACTGGTCTTTCAATCTCAATATCCTTTTATCTTTCAAATATTGTATTTGCATTTAGTTCCAGTTGTCAAGGAAGTAGCTCATAAGAGAGTGGCAGAAAATACATAGGTTTTATGTCTGAGGGATTTGTCCTTACATCTTGGCTCTGTAATAACACTGTGTGACTTAGATCTAAGTACTTAACCTCTCTAAATTGTAATTTTCTTCACTTGGGAGGGTGTACATAGAATTTTGGTCCAGTTTACAGGTAGTAAGTAGGAGCTACTTCAACTAGCACCTAACAAAGTGGCTGATCACTAGAAGGAACTCATTAAGTGACAGAAATCATGAAAAATGTTTTTACTTTTTAAATTAAGTAATGTTGACCCTACGACACATCCTAGTTTCTACCATCTGTCAAACTTTATCACTCCATCTAATGTTAGCC
>PVLA01000119.1:316008-339759 GCA_004027455.1 Hydrochoerus hydrochaeris
AGTGATAGTTTTATTATATTGGGTAAAAGGCAAGCAATTGGCATCTAAGAAGGCACAGTCATGCTATAAAAATACGTGGTTGTCAAGCAACTTCCTAGAATCATCAGGAGTCAGTCCTTTCACATGCTTGTTTGTGAGAGCACCTCTCATATCCTATTTCAATCATTTATCAATTTGTCTGTCTTCACCATATAAATATAGTAGTATATTCTTTCCAAACCATTTTGCAGTCTCAGAGCTTATCAGATATCTGACACATACAAAAAATAATTATTATATGTGGAATGAATAACTGCTTAATAGAATAAGCAATTTAATTAATTTCACTACCACTATGGTTTTCATCAATCCTCAAACTTTACTGTGCATATAAATTACCTGTACATCACAGTTTCATGATGCAGATTCCTAACTCCTGCAAATGGAAATTGTAATCAGTAAGCTACACACACTGAGAATATGCATCTAAGTAAGGGCATTGGTATTTTTGATTCAGAAGAAAGCAGCGTTCTTCAGTACCATTGATATATAGTGACTTGCTTAGCAAATTTGTCAATTAGTGATGTCAAAATGAATGAAAGATGGATGTCCTATGAAAAAAGATATGAGGTGATTGCAAGGCACATGGTCAAAGTTTTGGTTCTATTTTCTCTCATGTGTCTGATGAATTTATGAGGTCAGTATGGGTAAAAGGAAAGGTAAAAACAGCTTTGTCCATGTAGCCACATTACATGACTGCCTAAAGCTGCACATAAAGAGTGATATTTCAAATGGGCTGCATTTAGGCTCACCAGTGGTTCAAACCTAGAGAAAAGCAGGAAACAAAACTGAGGGACAAGTAACATAATAACATCTCAGTATGCAAATCATGCAAGTGTATTGATGCGAGGAGACAATCTAATTGTGACTGCTGATATCAGGATGTCCTATCCTTCCTCAGTTCTCATTTTAGTTTTTTCTCTCGTGTCAGGGGAAGGGACCTAGCAAAACACTGCTGTTTCCATAGCTAGATGTACTCTTTAGATGCTGGCCTTGTGGAAAGTTTGATTTTCAAAAGCATCTATACTTTCAAATTTAAGATGGAATCTTTTAAAAATACTACAGATTCTTGGAATCTGACCCATCCATATCTGATAAATATCTAGGAAACATACAATGGGCATTGATACTTATAATCTCCTAAAATGATTTGAATGATCCTCCAGGTATGGGATTTTATTAATGAATATTTTATTGTAGTTGGAAGGAGTCCATCTACTTCTCCCATTTCTAGCTATACCTCTCCACCTGTTGCTTCAATTCATCATCTGGCCTCCTCATTGTCTTCTGTCAAAAGTTATTTTGTTGTAGACTTACCTCCATAGATACTGTATCTCTGTAACCATGGTAGCAATTTCTTTTATTCCCCTTTCCCTTAATCTTGAGTATAAAGACTTTTCATCCTCTTCTCCTCCACAAGTAGTATGTTAACTGTCCTGAATTCCTTTAAAAATGGAAATCTAATGACTACACATATCTAAATAGGTGGTTAAGGTCATTATTAATCTAAGAATATAAGCACAAAGTGACTAGAAAGAGAAAGTTCAACAAGAGAAGATGAAAGTTCAACAAGAGAAGATGGATTATGGGTTCATACCGAAACAAGGTATCTGGCATTTTACTGACTTTTTAAAGATTCTAGTCCTTTGTAATTCATCTATAGAACAGTTATATCTTCCCATTGCTCATTGCTTCCATTTACGCAGTTACTGTAAATAATAGCCATCAGCAAACTTTTTTGAATTTTCATATGAAAGGAACTACATTAAGGAAGTTTCCCAGGTGTATCACTTCCTCACAACAATGCTGAGTTAAGCTCAGAAAGCAAGGAACAGTGAACACAGCATATTTAGTGTCCAAATGCAGTCCAGCTTTTGAGAACCATAAAAAGCCTATTTATGTACAGAGGTTTTTTGTTTGTTTATTTGTTTTTGTACCGGGGATCAAACTCATGACCTTGCACTTGCCAGGCAGGCGCTTATGCTGGCTGAGCTAAATCCGTGACTTTTCAGAGGGGTTTTTAATAAATATTTTTCTCAGTTGAAGCAGAGCGTAGTAGAGTTTATGTTAAAAAATAAGAGATATTGGAGAAGGCTATATCGATATGTTATACTATGTCAAATAATGCCACGAGAGTTTCTTTCTTTCTTTCTTTTTTTATTATTGCAAAGCTGGTTAGTGTTGTAAAGCTATTAGTCACATACATTTGTATCTGGAAGTGAAATTTTTCATTATCATCCAAAGATGATTCATTTTCTCGCATGTGGGAGAAACTTTGAGAATAAATTCCAGAGACTTTTAATGTTCCCAAAGACTTTAAGTATATCTACAACTTATATAAAATTATATTTTTTAACATAGTCTATGTGGTCTACATATTTTAAATACAATATTATTATTTAAAAATTAAAAATAGAATTTACATGTAATCCTGCAGTCCCAATGCTAGGTATAAATCCAAAAGAAATGAGACCAGTCTGTCAAAGAGATATCTGTAATCAGATGCTTATTGCAACACTATTCACAGTTGCCAAGACATGAAATCAACCTTGATGTCCACTAACAGATAATTAAAATATGGCATAAATAGATTATTAGACCAAATGATTGTGTGCTAAAAAAGGTTATATTCTTATTGAATACCTTATAATGGCTTCATGTGTTTCTACTGTCTAGTGATGGATCCAGTATTCATTTTTCCTAGCCAAGTATGTTTAATTGGGCCAGTATTACAAGTAAAGTTGGGAAACATAACTTGAAACGTACAGTATACTGAACTCCAAAATAAAACAAAATATATATTAGAGTTCTGTGCAGTTGATTTTTGTATTTGATAATGTAGTTTTATATTTGATAATGTCTATAGTACTATAGAATGCAGTAAACAAAAGCAAGGTTGCCTACAAAGATCATGTAACTATTAGACATTGCAGTGGGTTATACCAGGACTGATGTGTTCTTAGTCTTTCAAGACCTTAAAATACATTGACCCAAAAGGGGACATATATTTAGAGGATTTCTAAATTATGTGGCATTCATTTTCAGCCATAAAAGTTTTATACTTCCTATTTTTTAGTAAAACTCAGTTGACAATTATTTATACCATGTAATATTTCCTGTTCTTTAAGTTTAAATTATTGAAATTCATGAAGTATTTGTACCTCAGAGAAGGTTTCTATGCTTAGCTTTCATATTTGTTTTCTAAAATTATGCTGATTATTTGTGTAAAGGAAAACTCCTTAAGGGCTGAAAGTTTTTATTGTATTTGTAATTATTGTTTTATTATTTTGGAATGAAAACCATTTTTAAATGTACTGTGTATTTCCTTGATTTATTAAAGAAGAAAAGTTGAGTAGGCTTTTAATCCATTTAGAAACATCATTGTGTGAATTGCTATTTGTGATATTCTCTAAAGGAAATTACTGATGTAGAATGACTATGATAGAAATTTTTTTTGCTTTCCTAAAAAAATGCAATTTCAATCTGCTTTTATGTTGCTTTCTGTTTTCTCTTAAAATAGAGAAAACTATGTGAAATAATTATGAATTTCTATCTCTTTCTACAGTGTACACTATGCTGATAAGAGGATAAAAAAACTGAAGCAGTTTTATTCTTTAGAATATTATCACTATTAGTATTGATGTCAGTGATCCAGAGTTTCTCACTATGTATGAAATATCATTTCTGATTTCCTCATCACCAAGAAGTGTCACCTATGACACTGTCAGTATTGAACCACTCTTCAATAACACTTCCTTTGATTTTGTTCCCAGTGTGGGAAAGAGGAATGTCTCTTAAACTTTAGAAGAATTTTGAAAGATCATAGCATTTTTGTGGCTGGGGAATGGGAGTTTCTGGATGATTTTTGACACCTATCAAAAGGGGTACCACATATTTCATCTTCTAATGACAATAAATTAAATAGGTATTTCCTAATATAATGCTGTCCTGTAATTATTTCTGTCATATACTACAATTTCATTTGTTTTGAGAGCATTTCAAAAGGTTGACTATATTCAGAAATTATTCTTCTGCAAGATTTTGGGGAAGGAATGGTGGGAATGGGAATGAAAAGAAAAGAATTGGGGAAAAAAACTGAAGTAGAGCCTTTGTAACTGGGAAGAGGACCAAGAGTTGGAAGGAGCAGGCAAGGATGGTAGGGGTAGGAGACAAAAACAAGAATTAAGATAGGTTATGTATGCATATTAGTCTTTCATGATAAATGTGATGGTTGTATACTGCAAAAAGATCAAAAAGAATTTCTACAGAATTCATCAATATTTTGCTATTTTTGTTCAAATGTCTAATGCAGTTATTCCCTGTAGATTCTGAAGCTTATTCTCTAACACAGCTTAATAAGCTGTATTTAGTTATCAGTAAGTTGCTCCTTTATCCAATGTGGTATCTACATATTTTATATAGATTCTCCAAGGTGTCTACATATTTTAGGTTAACATGGCAAGGGGCTGATCTTAACATTATTAACATTAACATCCTTAACATTAAGGATTATTTCGTTGGGACTAATACAATCACAAGTGTCCTCACATGGTGTTTAGCAAGTTGGGATGATGTTATAAATTCCCTATACTGGGTGGCTCAAACAACAAGTATTTATTTCTCATGATCCAAGGAAGTGAAAAGTTCACGATCAAGGTGCCAGTGGATCTTGTGTTTGGTGAGGACCACCTTTACTGATTTGTGGATGTTCTAATTCTCATTTGTATCCTCCCATGGTAGAGGACTAGCTAACCTTTCCTCTTCTTATAAAAAGTAGTAATTCTACTCATGAAGGCTTCACTGTTATGATGTAATTGTCTTCAAGGGTTTCATGTCCAAGTATTATTGCATTACAGGATTAGATTTCAGTGTTTCTTTGGGGAAAACATAACCCATAGGAGAAGAGCAGGATGAGTGAGAATTAGTATCTTGAAAAAAAGTCATCTTTCCATTGCTTGTTGATCTTTTGTAATGGGAAGGAGGCAACGTCCAAAAAGTGTGGACACTTCTAGAAGCGAAAAAGTCAAAGAAAGCAGTATCATCACTAGAACCCTAGAAAGGAATGTAACTTAATGAAACCTGTTTTAAACTTCTGAGCTCTAAAATTTTAAGATGAAAATTTGTGGTTTAAAGTTTGAAGCTACTAAATTTGTAGTAGTTTGTTACAGAAACAATAGGAAACTGAGACAGTGAATATTGGAGTCAAAGGTAAGAACATTCTGTGTTTCATGGAGAATCAGTGTTATTAAATTGCCATATTTTTGTATATAAGAGTACTTCCCTGAAACATTGCATTATTTATTAGATTTGAAACAAAATACATAATTACCCTTTCTGAACATGTGTATAATATACACAGTCTAGATACTGTATATAATATACTTAAATTTTTTTTAATTTTATTAGTACATGTTTGTAGTACACAATTATTACATTCCTTCTGGGGAGTCAGCACAAATACATAACACATTTTAATTCTTTTTTTATCCCTTTCCCCTCTCCTCCCTCCTGCATCCCCCCATTTCTTGGTCCACCTCCCATTTGCAAAAGACCTATCTCCTTATGTCCTATTATCTTTCCTCTTCTTTACTTTTTTATAGAAGAAACTGTAGTATTTAGATGCATGTTTCTGATTTATTTCACTTAGCAATACTGTCTCAAGGGGCATCTGTTTCCTAAAAATGACTCATTTATCCTTTTTTAAGATGGAGTACTCCATTAACACACCACCTTCTTTATTCTTTTGTCTTGGTTACTTTTCTCACTGCTGAGACAAAATATTAAATACCCCAAGTTAAAAGAGGAAAAGTTTATTTAGTTCACAGTTTGTAGAGATTTCATTCCAAAATTGGTTGGCTGCAAGGTGTGGTGGCTTGGCAGAGGAGAACAGTCATGGCAGGCAGAAAGAACAAAGCAAACAGCAGAGGGGCCAAGACTCTTTCCATCCCTTTCATATAGTATCTAGACTGCTGTGATTAGAGCGGTGCCAAACCAATCAATGGATTGATTTAGCAGTCACACATCCTTAGTCCCAGCATCACATACTGTAGAATCAGCCACCTCCAAGAAGCCTAGGACAGCAAGAGGCTTTGGAAGGACATCCAGCCACAAACCACCACACCTTTCATCTGCTGATGGACATACAGGCTACTTCTGAGATTTAGCTATTATTATTATTAATAATTATAATAATATAATTATTATTATTGACAATTATAATAATATAATTATTATTATTGTGCTGCTTTGTACTACAGTATTGTCATTCTCCTGCTTCCTTTTAAAAGTGAAATTATATAGAACCATTTTCTTATTTCATTATATAGTAACTTTTAAACATGTTTAGCCATCAAATTAGAATTATCTATCATCTTTTCTAACTGTATGCCATTAGTAACTTCTCTAGTTCTGACAACCAGCATTTCCAGTACTTGTCAAAGTCCTCAGGGGCAAAATCACCTCTGAGTGAGTACCACTGGGCTATAGTGCTTGAGCACTTAACTCTTTTCCTGCGACATTTTCTGCAAAGTGATTTTTTTATCATCACTTTTGGTAGATGGGCTCTGTTTTAAAGCACCAAAGTACTTGCATGTGTAAAGATACAACTTACCTCAGTGATAGCTCAAAATTAAAATGCTACATCTTCCCTAGATATTAGTCACATTAACTGGCTCTTTGCTGGGCTGCTTCAGAATATTTCCCCTCTTTCATCTCTTACTAGGAACCACTTACCTGTAAAGTTTTCCTGATTAAATATTTTGTGCTAGCATATTTTATGCATTGACTTCTGGAAATATTTTCCTTTATTGACCTCAATCAGATGAATACCCATAGTTTTCTTATCATGTTAATCGCTCCTTCATCTCTTGAGTCCTTCAATTCTGGCAGTTGTATTTACTTTTAAAAATGAAATCTATTTTCATTCTCATTTTCACACATAAATGAATGCCATAACTGACATCAGCTGAGACCTGGGTCCCCAATAACATTGTTTACAAGTAACAAAAGCCAAATTGAGAGACTTTAAGGAGAAAAGCTATGCAAAACAAAACAGAGTAAGTGATTAAATATGATTTCAGAAAAATCAAGATAGATTAGGAAGTGGCCAGGCCCCCAGGAAACATTGTGCACCCTCATCCATGCCTCTTCTCCGTTTCCATGGTTCTTACTTTCTGCAAGCCGGTGTCTTCTCTGGCAGACTTTTCATGAGGAGAACGACCAAGCCAATGCTCCCCAAGGTTTCTGAGTTCTCCTAACCCAAACTGAACTATAATGTCTTACTCAGAATTCCAGTGTCCTGAGAGAATAATAACATGGCCATATGGAGGACATTTTTATTGTAAAAAAGGTGCTCCAAAGGTGACAGCCACAGTTGGTTCAGAAATTTACTCACATTACCTTTTACAAATCTGAAATACAATTCTCAAATTTTTGAAAAAAAATGTATGACAGAAAAAAAATCACACATATAGCAATTTAACTGTATGAAAGCAACATAAAATGAGGATATGTCATTTTGGGAAAGAGAATATTTACATAATTATAAATATATATCAACATTCATGCTTCAAATTTCTTTTATTGAAGAGACTTTTTATAGCAGTTTTATCCAGATTTCTATTTTTCTTCAATGAAATAGAAATTTAATTTTTCTTCTGAAAATATAAATATCAACACCTTTTAGAACAATCCCTAAGGTACTTTGTACAACACAGAAACCGTATTTTAAAAAATAAGTATTTCCAGTTTTTATTTAAAAATATAATCTTTGTTTAAAGTGGAATAACTTTTATAAAGCACATTTATTGAAACTCTCCCTAAAAATTAGTATTTCAGCAGGTACATATGTTAAAAAAAAAAACACCCTGGTGAGTTTGAATTTTTGTTTTCTTAAATAAGGGTGTTTTGTGTTATTTTCTGATGAGTTCACTGACAGAGCTTTAGAGGTAACTTCACAGCATCTGCGCTTACCTGTCAGCCAAGAATGAGTCAGCCATAGATTTGCTAAAAATGACATGACCGACATGGCATAACAGTGAACCCTAGGAAAATTTCAAGACACTGTTTGACACAAGACCCTCTCATTAGTGCCATTGTTTTTTATTAGTATAAGCCAGTTTTCTAACCTTTGCAAAATGCTGGTAGAACACAGCATATACTGGATGTGTTGTATTGTGACATCTCTCTATGTTACATTGCTTTATTTTTAAGAGCTGTTTACAGCTTGTTTTTTTTCTAAGTATATTTAAAACATGAAGACACAGTGTAGATCCAGGAAAATTTCTCTTTAATTCCATAGATTTTGTTGGGGGGAAAATAGTAGAAAAAACCTGCTAGTACATTAAGCCAGAAGAAATACTTGTTTTATGTCAGCTACATATCTAAGCAAGCAGTATCCTACCCAGGACAGAGCCTGTGACCCAGGCCAAGGTTCTAGACGTAGTACTGCATGTAATAACCTATGTTGTTCTTAACTTCTCTTGGACTCTTTTTTGACATGTGAAATAGAGGGCAGGCATTCTAGGATTGTTAGTATTGATTTTTTTTTTCGAGTCCTCTTTTTGCTTTCTCCTTTTCCTCCTTCACTTTTACAAATATTGGTGGAGCAAATAACAAATAACAGGCATTGTGATAAACAACATTGCTAAAACCAGGTATCTCGTTCTATATATATAAGTGAGATAACATTCTTACTATGTGCAGGTGGATTCCTGGACCCTAAATATACATTTGGTCATATAGAAGTCCCCTTTGAAGTAATTTAACCATGTCTGAATGCTGTTTCTCTGTGCTAAAGAGATGATGGAGGAAAAATGCCAGGGTTGTAATTCAGAATACCTTCACTTACATTCATCACTTATCTTGAGAAAGCAAAGGAAACAGTGTTTTCAAAAGGAGTAGAAATAAAAATATCCACGATAGCTTTAATGTTTTAAAGGCCAATAAAAGTCATGAAGGTTGCCTTCAAGTCCAGTACATCATTCACTGGTTTCCATTTCAAAGGTAACATTTACTTTGTACTACATATAGATAACTCCCCAAACCTGTTACTGCTGCTATCTAACATGGTGAGTCCCTGCTGAGTTCCTGATGTGTCTTCCTGATATTTACTTGGCAGCAACTGATCATTCCACAGGACCAGGTTTACCGCATAACATGGATTGATGTGAAACATCTAACGTTTCAAAATAAGAAAGAGTTTGGAAAACAAGGAAAATAATAACATCTTTTGATGGCTTGTCTAAAACACAGCATAATATTGGATGAAATTTTAAAACTAACAGTTAGATATTTACATAAATATTTCAAATAAGATTAGTAGATGAGCCTAAAAGATGTTACTCATTTGCACACAGTTACAAGGTTATGTCTGCCAAATTCATTACAATAGATTTCACCTCAAAGTCAAAATTAAGAGAACAGATTTCTTTAAAACCATTTGATTTGTCAGGTAGTTACTAAACTACTTGTCATCATATGACTAATCTGTCTTTCTACAGGCAGAATCCTGACAGATATTTAATGTGCATTGTAGATAGGAGTATCTAGTATTTTTCATAGTAGTGGTTTACACATCAAGGAAGCACTTGGGGAAATTCCATATGCCAGTGAGACTGTAAATTCCATTGACTGTTTTTTTTTTCATGGTATGGTAGCTATTGGCTAGTTATTTTAAAAAAGAAATTCATTTATACCTTTTATACCTTTCATTTTTCAGTTATGTGCTTTCTGGAAAGTATATTTGTCTTGGGAAAGTGTTAGCAAGTAACTAATTTAGAATTCAATTCCAATCAAATAAAGTATTTTAACTGAATTTATTTTTCCCCAGTGGAACCAGGGAGATGTTTGGTATTGTTGAAGTAACTGTGGAGTCTCAATAGTTAATCATAATGGATGTAATTCAACTTTACTTCTTGAATGCAGTTCTTTTTCTCTATCAAATGGATAATTATTTCAAATATAAGTCAAAGTAATATCTTCAAAATATGGAGTTTTTTTCTTCTAGTAATCTCAAAACCAGCCTACTTTGGGCAACATAAACTATATCAACTCTCTATCATTTGAAATTCTCTTATGTAGCATTAATATATAATAAACATGATTTTAGAAAATCCTGTCCACTGGTTACAAAGCAGCAACAAAAGATTTGTTGCTTATGGTGTGCCGGTTGTATTAGTCTCCTGAATGGACAAGAAAATGACTCAAGTGTAGGTGAGAGAGTTTAAAGACAGTTTGAAAAGCAGAACACACACATGCTAAATTTAAATAACCTCTCTCATCAACATTAGAAACTGTGACAAAGGAATGTGTGATTAATGGCAAAGTTAATGGTTTAGGCAGTGAGTGCTAAAGGAATTCACTGGAGAAGAGCACTTCACTGGAGAAGTAAATTTGAAGGCAGGAACAGAGATGAGTGATGGAAGATGGAGGCAGAGCTGGAGTTAATCTTAGCTTTAAAAATGTCCAAGGCTAAAGAAAGTTGTTTCTTTTTTAAAGATAAGAATGTCTGTGGCTATGTAAACTGTACAGAGTAGAAAGACTAGGAAACTAGTTTGGAGTCAGGGTAAAATGGCTTTTCAAGGGCTATGTCTTTTAAATAGGTATTTCTCAAAGCATAGTCATCAAAGCAGTAGTTCCAGGATATGTGATAACTATTCATGGGAGCAGTGCAAAGACAGGAATGAGATTTGAAGGTTCAAATGTATAAGAAAATTCTCCATGGAAAACAAATTTTATAATAAATCTTTATAGAACTCTTAATATATTAATATGCTTTATGAAACTCCAAGGGGAGAACATACACCAGATGAATCTTCAGACACATTTGATTGTGAATCTTCTTCAAGTGGAGCATCCCACAACATAGATGCACATGACACAAAATTTAGGAAATTCTGTTACTGATCACTGTTAACTAGGAAGGAAAATTTTTGACTAACTCAAAGTTCATTTGACTCTTTCACATGTGAACACTATTATATTAGTCAGGCATTTGTTTTTAGTTTACTTTAGTTTTGCTTTGTTTTCATTTGGTTTGGCTGGTATCTGGAACAAAATCCCAACACCCACAAATTACGGGAGGAGAGACTTGCTTTGACTCACAGTTTCACTGGGCTCAGTCCATGTTTGCCACTTTAAGGCAGAAATAACATCTCAGAGGGCATAGTGGGGAAAGGTGCACAACCTATGGCAGCCAGGTAGGAAAGACAGAAGAAAGAAATTGGTGACCAGAAAACACCCTTCTAGTTCATACCCCATTTACTGACTTCCAACCAGGCCCCACCTCTAATAGCACATTTAAGTGTTTGTACACATCTGTGGATGACTCCATGGATGAATAAAGACACCCAAGATCCAATCGGCTTCTAATCACATGAAATTTGGGGGACACATTTTATTCCTACACTATAACAACTGTATTAGAATAAAAATACAGAGATTAGCAAAATAATAGACATTATTTTCAAAGATCTCACAGTGAAGTAAAAAATAACCTCCCAAAGTGTAAAATTACTTGATTTATGCATGATAAGAATAAGCAGAAAGAGATAAGATACTATAGCATGTAGACCCATGGACTTTAGATCAAGACCACCATGCTTTGACTTATGGATTTGTCCCTGATAAATAAAGTGCCTACCCTTCTTTTCCCTCAGCATTTTAATCTATAAAATGGAGCAAATAATGTCAATTTAAGATGCTGTAAGAATGAAGTGATAATACATATAAATAATGGTGCCTGGTGCATAATAAACACTATGTAATTTTTATATAACATAGATCATAATAAAGAAAAGACATCTGAATATTTTTTGGGAAAGAGAAAACTTCATAATATCAGAGATAAAAAGTAAGGTGTAAAGGAAAAAGAACTATCTGCAAAAACATCTTCCTGTATTCCAGAAATAAATTAACTCAATGTTAGAGAAGAGTACAATACAAAGTAAGAGAGGGGAGTTGAAGCTTTGGAAATGCAGATGTCATTCTAAGGACCATGTGGTTATTATGTAGGTCATAGAAAGCCAAAAAAAGGTCTAGGAGTAAAATAGTTATAATCATAATTAAGAAAGATCATCCTGGTTAAGAAAGATCATCCTGGTGACAAAAAAAGGCTTCTGTGATTCACATAAGCAGTAGATGCCTGACAAACGACATAAAATCTTGGAGAAAGAAAGTCTGCTTCAAAACTATTTATGTATCCTGAACCCTTGATAGGTGCATGCCTCTGAAGGAAAGAAAGAAACTGAAAATCAGTGTTGAGTTGCAGCTAGGGAGAAAGAATCAAAAGTAACATCCTTAATTGATTTGGAGAAACAAAAGTAGAATGAGATGAGGGATAGAATAGAATAATGAGGAAGACAAACTGTATGATCAAGCTATGGTCATTTGGGTTTAAGATCCCCATGGTACACACAAATATATATATTTGTGTAAAAATTTACAAGTTGACTATCATACAATACAACATGTAGATAGGGTAGATGATGAAAATATTCAGTCCCACAGTTGAGATGGGATAACAAAAGGCATAATCTGAGAAAAAAAACACAAGAAAAATACATCAAGACTAGCGTTATCCACACTTTGAGAATCTGTGCACACCCTATTACTATTCATTTCAAATCAGGATTTCATTAACCTTTTAGGAAATAATTGTGCCCAATACTGTAACTTTTTTTATATAATTTAGGTTCCCCATTGTCCAGTAACCATAGTGATCACTGATGTAGTGTCCCAGGGAAAGGTCCATATCTCTTCATTCCTACTGTGTTTCACCTTTGTATGGCGACTACCTCCACCTAGTTACTTGCCATCACTGTTTCATAAATCTTATCTCAACTCAGATATTAGTGGATTTATATTCCAGTTGAAATTTTAAAACAATAAAATAACATGAAAGGAAGAAAGATTTCTATTGTAACTACAGTTACCTAACAGGTATTAAATGCATTGGAAAATGGATAATGAAAGTAGTATGTCAGAAAACAGAAGATCCACTATTTGAGTGTACCAGCACACACAGGAAGTACATGAAAGGAAATGGCACCTAATATTTGTCCTCTACTTCAGAACTTTCGCAGTTTATTCTTGAGTATCAATAACATACAGGCTATATTATTTTCTTTTAAATAAAGAAATTTAAGATTGAAAATATGGTATCTTTTTAAATATTAAGAGAATAGTAACAAATGATGTATCAATACTTCAATTTGCAAATTCTAGGTCTTTTGGTTGTACTTGTTAAATTACCTAGATAGGGCTTTTGCAACTTGAGTAACTAATTACGTCTTTCAAGAGATATGCATGGGTTTAATTTTCTGTGCCTGAGTAACACCTAGCAGCCAGATGATCAGTAGATAAAGTTGGAATGATATAGATTTATTTCACACAGTATTATACTACATTTGTTTATTTATTTATGTTCCATATGGTTCAAATAATTTTTTAAAAGAATGATTCAGTAGGATTTTTCAATTCTTAGATAAGAAAAAATGAACTGATTTACAATAGTTTAGTCCCACTGTGACTAAATTGTATAATTGAGTCACTGAGAAGTAACACATTTCAATTAAAAAAAATACAAACTCAGTCCATAATTACTGAGTTTGTATGAGCTTAGTTTTAATACCTCATCTCTCTCTTGGAAATTCACAGTGGTTATTTTTGGTTGAGTCATTCTCTGCCCTGATCTTATATTGCAGAAGTCTTGGAGTGCTGTTTCCTTTTTCATACATGTTGCAGATAGAAGTAATGAATCCCACTACATTTTCACAGTTCCTCTGTTTTTCAAGGCTTTATTTTTTAAATTTGTATTAGTATTTATTGTATCTTGTTTTCTTACTTTTAAAGTGTGTGTCTTACACATGCATTGTCCAATTCCTGCCAGTATCTTGTATAGTTTCCTTTTCTATGTTTTTGTTCTTCCCTTCTTTATTATTTTTTATTAGTGTACATTTGCACTACATAATGATTATAGTACTTGTAGGGGTTGATAATTGCTCTCTTTTCTAGATCTTCATTATCCCTGCCCCCTGTGATGCTCAAGCCTTGTTGTACTGCTAGCCTTTACTAAGACCATGCCTTCACTGAAGTAATGGTGTTTGAAGTACATTCCAGAATGTTTTCTCCACACTGTGTTTGGGAAGCTGTTCATTTCCTCTGGAAATTCCGTCAGTTTTGGTTTCTGGAATCTCATCCTGGAATACCAGCCCAACCTCCCAGCACTTCTGATTTTAAGAACCGTTAAGCCACACTAAAGCAGCAGCCCTC
Source organism: Hydrochoerus hydrochaeris (assembly GCA_004027455.1). Taxonomy (NCBI): domain Eukaryota; kingdom Metazoa; phylum Chordata; class Mammalia; order Rodentia; family Hydrochaeridae; genus Hydrochoerus; species Hydrochoerus hydrochaeris. Next base: position 330,319 of record PVLA01000119.1, read on the forward strand.
TGAAATCTGTAGCTTCACAGATGCTTTGCCAGCTCTCTTTTACACCAGATCACTTGTTCCGCACTTGTAGTTTAAACACAGATTCTGTTTTCACTAAAGTTCTTTTGAAATCTTAACCAATGAAAATTGCCTCCAGTGAAAGTTATATATTACATAAGAACAGAAATTATTAAAACCAGCACCATCGTCCCATACTATAGTCACGAAGAATGTGTATTTAAGTAGGATATTTAAAATAAGATTTAGCATTCTCAAAATTGATGTAATTTATAATGATTAATTATCAAAAATCCACTGAAAAATTACTAGCCACTTCAATGAAATTGTAAAGTGTCATTTAGATACATGAATATTTTAAAAATTGAGGACTATAGTTAGACCATTTACATAATAAGCATTAAAGTCTCATTTAAATTGCTTTTCAACTGGATAGTAACAACAATTGAGTTAAATATTAAATAAATTGGAATGGGGAGATAGCTCAGTGGCATAATGCCTACCTGGTATATGTAAGGTTTTGAGTTCAATTCACAGTACCATAAATAAAAAAATAAATAAATACTTCTGGATTTAGCTGTCCTGATCCGTCTGCACTTGGGTATTACTAGAGGAAAATTCATGGTTAAAATTTGAAATGTAAACTGGGTGTGGTGGTGCCTGCCTATAATCCCAGCACTCAGGAGGCTGAGACTAGAGGATCACCTTGAGTTTGAGGACAGCCTGGGCTACAAAGTGAGTTCCAGGCTAGTCTGAATAAAATAGTGAAATCTTGCTTCAAAAAAAGACAAAAAAAATTGAAATGTTTTTGACACATATCAAAAATTGTATAGATAATTATACCGAATATGCATACACAAAAACAATGAATGTTTAAATTTTTTAAATATTACAGTAAAAGGAACACTGCCATTAATACCCTTCAAAATACCCCACTCACTTTCAATACATTTATCACATTGTTCTTGCCCTTTTCTGAACAGTCGTGGAAGTCAATTTTCATGTCTTTGGTTGCACTGTCATGGATGCTTCTATGTCCTGAATCAATTCAAAACATTTACCTTTTATGATAATTTTGATGTTAGGAAAAAGCTAGAAGTCATAGGGTACTTGGTCTAGTGAATAAGGTAGATGAAGACAAACCATAGTTTTCTAAAAGCCTGCCTTTCTGTCAGATGACACTCAGCCACAGTATTCACATTTATTATTATATTTTGTAAAAACACTCATGAAAGAGGATATCCACAACTGTTTCAGAAAGTGGCAAGAATGATAGGATAATCTGATACAGGTTTTGAAGTGAGGAAAAATATTTTGAGGAAGATTAATGATAATGTTTCTTTTGCTGTAAACATTTTTAAAATGTAAACATTCACTATATATTTGTCATGTTTCATATACCCATCTATGTATATACATGAATACACATATATCTAGAGAAAGAATAAACATATCCAAATAATCAGATTGTATATTTTCAGTTATAGTTTAGTAAGTATTTGATTTCATGCAAGTTATCCTTGAAATTCTGAAGCAGCATTGCACTACAGTTTATAATGAAACACCAAAAAAGTACAAGTTGATTGGAAAAAAAGCAGTCATGTTATTGCTTGTTAGTTGACATTTTATGCCTGAATATTTTAAATAAATGCTTCATGTTAGTTTATTAACATTGGCTAGCTAGTGCTATTTTCTATGGAAGGCTCAGATCAATCAATGTTTTCAGGATGTTTTCTGGCATTAGGATATATATTACTGTTTTATTCCTTAAACTGATTTATTATGTTTCAGACATTTCCTAAGGCAATTTCCTTTTTTTTCTTTCAGAACATGTACAGTAAAGTTAAACTAAAGTTCAATTTTTTTCACTAGTGCTAACTCTGATGATGAGGTTATAATTTTCTTCTGCTAGGAAAAAAGAAATGGTAACTATTGAACTAACATGTCTATAGAAAACATCTCTAACTTTTACCATTATTGATGCTTTTTATTTCATATCAAGAATAATATAATTATGCCATGCTTTAAAAATAATAATAATGGCTCACTTTTAGTAGTTAAATTTGGTGTAAAATATGGTTCATTAAGATGCTAATATTTGAAAAATAGTTTAAATGGACTATTCTACTTTTAATGTAGATCAAAATCCATTTGTATTGTTTCAGGAAGTTTTTAATAGTCACAAATAATTACCAATTTTCCAATTGCCATTTCCCCATTTGACCATTTTTTTATTGTAGATCATTTAATCAACACTTACCGAATGCACTTATTTCAGTGTTCCCTCAAAAGCAGTTTCTGGGGCTGGGGATTTAGTTCAGTGGCATAAGCGCTTGCCTTGCAAGCATGTGGTCATGAGTTTGATCCCCAGTAAAGATAAAAAAAAAAAAAGGCAGTTTCTGTCATGGTTGTCGGTGCAGGTACATTTGCATGTCCCTTATAATAAACTGAGTTTTAGAACCTGCTGTCTTGTTGGCATCATCTCCTATAAACGTGTGTACTACTTCAGATAACATCTTATAGCATTACTCATAATTATTCCCCAAAACTATATCATCTACCAAAAAAAAAATTTACTAACTTATGCGCCAGTCACTAATTTGGAAACAAAACTTTGCTAAGTGAAATATCCCCCACATGATCATTTTCCTAGTTCATTCTGCTGTTTTCCTGCTGCCATCGTTACAGGCTTTTCTTCATTTCTTGGCTTGCAGTATAGCCAAATGATCATTCTTACATTTCATCATAACTTTCCTATTCACTAGCTTCTCTCACCTTTTTCATCTGTCTTAATTTAGTTTAACCAGCTTAGATTGCGTAGATGATTATGTCAGTAAGTTCATGTCAGTACTCAAAATTCCCTACACCCACTGGCTTTGACCTTTTGCCTGTATCTGTATAGCTGAGCTCAGAAAGACAGTGTACTTCAAGGTAGTGCCATTATAATTAGTGTATAGTAACCTTGTTTGTACTCTCAGCATTACCACGTAATGCTACATTTTGTCACACTTTCTGAAAAATGATTATTAGTCTTGCTCTGTTTTCTCCATAAACTACGTTTCCATTTATTCCTTCACTTTCTTACTTATAGAAGCATTTGGTTTGATATGGGAGACAGAGAATTAAGTACTCAGAGGAAACTACTCAATAGTGGCATTCTCAAAGTCTTGCTATCATTGCTATACCTGCATCTGCATTCTCTACTCCTTATTTCAGAATGACATTAAATCCAGCCAGATTTTAGATATTCTGCTTACTTGACCACATCTCCCTTCTTACAAGTTATTTCCTTTTACACAATACACATTTCTGATTTTCCTCCTTTCTCTCTTTTTCAATGTCCCTTGCCCATCTTTTCCCTCTACAGTTTTGTTAAATGCTCTAATTTTCAAGGCTCAACTACAGGCTTCCTTCCATTTTTATCCTATAATCTACTGCAGGCAATCTAATGCAGCGTATGAGACTAGTTCAAAAGCAGCCATTTATGCCACTGGCCCAGGATTACATCTGTAGTCCAATCCTCTCCTGTCTTCCAGAGAAATGTTTTACCTGTCTTCTAAGTATCACTTAGACGTTCAAAAGCTAATCAAAGTTAATGTGTCCAGAACTACACAATGTTGCACCATCTCCTTCCTTCCATGTTCCATTCCTTAATGGAGACACACATCACCCATCTACAAAACAGAAACCTGAGTCATTCTAATTATCTGCCTTTCTCACTTTATTTAATTCATTAGCAAGCCTTATTAATTTTGCCTTCATATATACTTGAGAAAATCTGTTTCTCCACATATCTACCATTCTGACATCTAAGTTCAAGCCTGTATTTATCTATTCTTGTTTAGGTGCTTTTATAATGTCAATAGTACCCTTTCTTGCTTGTCCCTTTCCTTTTAGGACCCTCTCTTTTTATATAAAGTAAGATTATTTTGAAAGGCAATGTTATTTATCTTTTTGTTGTTTAAAACTGTTCTGTCTAACTTCATACTTCAGCAGCCCTAGCCTTTGTTCCTTTTTGTGCCAGCCCCCACCTACTTCAGAGCATTCGCTCACACTCTTGCCTGTACTTCAAATGTACCCCTCTATGCACACACATGTGCTCCTTCTAATCAGTCTTGGCTATTTATTTTTATGATCATGGCTTAAATATCACTTCTTCATGAAAATCTCTCGATATTACATCACAGGATTTTATAAATGTTTTGCACAATGGCTGGCTTAACAAATGAGTATGCACTGTCCTAATCATACAGTTTTATGAGAGTTAGTTCAATTCAAAAAACACTTCCTATGTGTTAGACCCAGTTTATTGCTCTCATACTCTGCAAGAAAAGTGGGCCATGTTTTAAGAAACAAGCAAAATAATACTTTCAAAGAAAAATTTAGCCCTTATTCAAGTAGACTAATTATTTAGCAAGCTCTTATCAATTGCAAGACACAAAGAAAAGACATTAGCCCTATATAGAAGGGACTCACAGGCAACCCAGGAAAACAGGCACATTAAAAATAATTATACCATAATTAGCTTTATATGACACAGGTATTTGAATGCTTACTAATGAGAAAAAAGTTGGGGAAGGCCTGATGAGTATTTTAAAATAAGTATCTCCTAAATAGATAGGATATCTAATTCCTAAATCCACGTTATCACAGAAAATGATTGTGCCCCTCAGGTAAGAAAAAGTTTAGTCTATGGAAATAAAATTTCAAAAGGGCTTATGTGAAATCATACATTAGCTTTTCTTGGTTGTTAGAATAAATCTAAGCTAATCATACCACATCCCCCTCATTCCTCTTAGCTTTTCAGTTTTCTTGTATGACTGAAAAGATTTATTGAGACCTTACGGCTGTTCGTTCCTTAATAAAGTTCTCTCTCAGTCATTCTGCTAATTTGGTCGACCGGTCTATTTTTAAAAATTAGCAGTTTTCAGAAACAGCCTCCAGTATTGTGGCTGTGAAAAATCTGTTGAGAAGAAATAAAAGGCTAAAACAAAATCTAATACTGTAAGCAAGTATAAATTTTTTGGAATGATATACGATCCTGTGTTGTGCCAGTTTGGTCCCTGAGGCAGAAAAGAAAGCAATCTGGTTTTCTGAAACATTCAAATTTCTCACCTAAGCACAGCAAAGAATACATCATTATGGGAAAGCAGAGTGGCAACTCACCATTTTATCCTTTAATTTACAGTGTCAGTGGGAACAGCACAACACAGAATCCAGAGTTCAAAGAGAGGAAAAGATCTGGCTTATGGTGGATATAAACTTAATTTCTTTGAACCAGGAGTCTAAGTCCTGCTGTGTAGATTTAACAAAGGGCACACCAGACTTCTTTTAATGGTCCTTTATAAATTTCGGATATGTGATAAAATATTCACTTAAAAGAAACTACTAAATAGCCACTTGGTGGAAGCTGATGCAAGAAAAGATGTCTGTTGGATCATCAATTATTTTACTTGTTTTAAGATAGAACCACTTCTATAAAGATTGTCCTTCACTTAATACAAAAGGTCAAATCTACTTTCTGCCTTAGTTGTGATATTAATCTCTCCATTTCTCCCTAAATCCTATTAAGAGAGAGTAGACACTTGCAGTTTTATCATTTTAATGCTGAGATCTCAGAAAGCATTTACCTTTAGATATAAACAAGGATATTTGCTATTCAGAAGGTTATGTTCTCTTTGTAACTATGAAGAATGGAACTCGTACGTCACTTACCATGTTTTCACAGAACTCTGTTTCATAAGCACCTTAATATTTCCTAACCTAATAAGCACAGAAATTGAAGAAAGTATTTTATGTTAATGTAGATGATTATAGTAATAATAAAACAACAATAGTAATAAACATAGAACTCAAGTAAAGAGGATTTTCAGCAACTCAGATTTTGCTTTGAATTGGACTTGGTATTATCCAGGAGATCAGAGGAGTTAACTCAAGATGCTTGTCAGAATCATCCTGTGCAAGGGTTTTTTGACATATCTATGTCTCAGATGTCTTCACTTAGATTCTAATGAAATTTTTATGGAGAGGGGCCCTGCATGCATGTTTTGATTATTTAAAAAATATGGTAATACTTATATTCAGCCAAACTGTAAATCATTAGCTACATAAAAAAAATGAAAAGCAACAGCATTTGGGTTAAAAAAAAAAAAAACTTTATTTCAGGCTCATCTCTGAGAATCCATATGGCTTTTAACCCATATCCCCTCCCACCCAAGTGGTAATACCTGAGTTCATTTACTTAATTGTTCCTCCAAACAGATCCATTACTTTAATATTAGAACCATTGTTAAAGCAATTCATTAATTTATTCAAGCAAGCAAGAAATTCACTAGAAAATAATCATGAGTTAAACTGCTTGCTTGGCTGAGTTAATACTTAGTTTCCACTAAATATTGAGCCAGTTAGTCCTTATTCAAATATGGTGTTGGTTACGTAACACAATATGGTACCGTTGAATACCTCTGTCTTTTTAAAAATATAGAATTGAATATGAGTGAATCCTTCTATTTATATTTTCTTACAGAAAAATACTGTTCCTGTTGTAAAATTGGAACATGTTGTACTTCCTATATATATCGCTCACCAGACATTTTTAAACCTGCATTACTGTCTATACTGAAATAAGAGGTCTACTACTAGGGAGGGGCAGCTTCATCCTCCTGTCTCTCTCACAGCTTCCAATCCATCTGCTATGTGTTGCTGAAAGGACCAGCAATAAACTTCTCCTTACTTTCACATGTTTCAGGAAGTGAAATTCAAATGATTGGTTCAAAGAAAATAAAACCCTTTATTTGTAAGTAATTTATATGAAATTTATTTAGAACGCAGGCAAATCTTATTTCTCCTGTCTTTGTGTTACAGGCACTTATATGTATCAAGGGATCTCCTGTTAATCCACTTGGCTAAACTTCAGGATCCAACATGAGGCCTCTCCTGAAGCCCATCCAAAATGGATCCATAGCTAGTACAGCACCTCAGTGACAATGTGAGAAGATTATAAACATATAAAACACATACGTATCTATGTGATTACACATACTGACACACATACAGATCCAAAAAAGATTTCTGTTGGATCATCAAGTACTTTACTTGTTTTTAAGATAGAACCACTTCTATGAAGGATGTCTTTTTTTTAATACAAAAGGTCAGTTTTACCTCGCACCTTACCACCATGGTCTGACTTTCCACTTCATGTTTTGGCTTTACAATAATGAAGAATCAGTACTCAACCAGTAGAAAGTGTTCTTTGACTTTTTAAAGTTGTTCTTTCCCCCAGGCTGGTGATGCTGGGCTGTAACAGTGCACTGCAGTGCTAGTCATCCAACAATTATGAAGGTAATTAAAATCAACATTGGCCAATTAGTATGCCAATGTGTCTTTTTCATGAAAATATTGAAAAAGGTAAAAACTAAGTACTTTATTTTAAGTGAATTGTCCCATCTTTTGTTAGAATCTAGAAATTAACTCCACTAGTAATCAGGCTTTTGGGATCAGATTAGGAAATTTAAAACCTGCTTGGCCTAAATAAGCTTCACTGCCACTGACCCTCACTGCCTGATCAGAAAAAAAAAGAAGAAGAAGAAGAAGAAGAAGAAGAAGAAGAAGAAGAAGAAGAAGAAGAAGAAGAAGAAGAAGAAGAAGAGGAAGAAGATAATTTTCCCTTTAATTTATTTTGTTCTCTTTACCAACTGGATTTGGGACAGAGAGACTTGAGGTTTATTCTGAAAAAACAAAAACAACATTAAAAAAACAAAAAACTAAACCAAACTAATGAGCCATCCATGTTGAGTTTTCACTGTGCCCAGTTCTGACAGTTTGACTTTAATGAATGCCCTAAATTCTAAGTTTCAGTTTCTTTTTTAAAAGTCATGGCAAAAACAATCTACATTGATATTGTTATAAGAACAATGCATGATTAGTTCATGATTAGTTCATTAGTTCTTTAGTTAGTGCTCAGCATAGTGTATTTACTTTATAATTATTGATAACTATGCTAAAAGAAATTTTTATAAGTAGATATTATATTATACCCTTCTTAATTTTACACCTAGTTGGATATTTAAGATTACAGAACACAAAGAAAAAAAAAGGATTTATGAATAAGAAACCATTAGTTGCAGCAAGCAGTAGAATACTGGAACAGTGCCGGGCAGGATGGAGGTGCTCATAATTATTTGCAGAATCAATGAAAATAGGCCTTGATAGAATGGGAAGGAACAGAACTTGGTGATGGTGCCTAGTAGTTTCTATGAGTTCACATCCAGATAACTAACAGGAGATAGTCAGACCTCAGTACAGTGGATACTAACTAGTCAAGAATTTCACTAGGGCTGGGGATTTAGCTCACCTGCCTGGTAAGCACAAAGTCGCGAGTTTGACCCAGTACGAAAAAATAGTTTCAGTAGAAGAATGCAGCAAAAGGTAGCATACCCTTGTGGAATAGAGAGTAAGGATGGAGAAAGATAGAGATAAAGAATCATAGAGCCTCAGAGAGGGTCTAAGAAAGCCATCTGATCAGTCTACAAGAAGATAGTGAAGTAGAATCTACAGTCTCGTTATCTTCTCTCTTTATGACTAGGACAGTGGATAAATTTGCATTATCTAGAGGAAAAATACCTGATTTTGAAAAGTATATATGAAGATCTAGGGAAGGGAATAGTATCTCTAAAATAACTGGTGACCAAAAAAGTCTTTGATATTACTCTAGGAATAAAGTACTTCATCTATCATTTGGCATATGTAAATCATGACTTCTATGTGGCTTTAGCTGATTTGAAAGAAAATAAATTGTGGGGATGAAGATTATTGTTGAAACATTAACAATATATGATAATTGTTTAACAGCATATATAAATGTGATTATCAACAATGACAGTTATTTGCATTTAATCCTATAAAAATAAAATGAAGAGATGGAGGAAAGGGGAGAGTTGCCGGAGTCCAGCTGCGGCAGGGCTAGGGTTTCCCAAAGGTGGAAAGGGAGTCGGCGAGTGAGAGACAGAAAACACTGCACACCAGTCTGTGAGTGAATCTGAATCCACCTTTATTTTTTAGAAGCTGGAATATATATTTGCCAACCCTGGCAGCAACCCCCAGCCCCAAGCAGGAAGCTCCAGGCCCAGGGCCAGGCAGGGACAATCCCAAACAATAGGTTTTAATTGACCTCAACTCCAAGCAGGAAGCGCCCCAGGCTCAGGGCAATAGGTATCAATTAACATCTCAATCTTGTCATTTAGTCAGCCTGGGAAATGCAAGCAGAGGCACCCGGAGGCCGGCAGGAGGAAGAGATGTGTGAGATTATCATGCTGCTCCCTACATTGTTTCCCTTATCACTTATGGGAGCGGCAGTCCCTGTGAGGACAGCGCCTGTCTTAGGTCAAGGACTCTTCACATGAACCCAACCAGGCCTTACCCGTCATGGGCCTGCAGGACAGCAAT